>JAODPA010120017.1:0-18222 GCA_025585075.1 Nepenthes mirabilis | reverse complement strand
AATGACCAGGAAAAAATTATTTGTAAAAAATATTATAATTGAGAAAACTCTAAATGTATTAGGCACTTGAAACATCATATTAAAAACATAAAAGATAACAACTATTTATTAACTTATTTTGAGCTAAGATTAAAAGATGGTGCAAGATTATGAGTATTCAATATGTCGTTTACTCAAAAAATCCATTCTCACTAAAGAAGATCCAAAATTTGAAAAGTATGTACACATGTGCTTACAACCAAGGTTTATAGCAATATCTATAATATTTTAGAAGGTAATATCACTCATTTTTTTACAGTTTAATTAAGAATTCGTTTCCAAATTAATAAACAAAAATTCAAAAATTTCCTTAATTAATGATTTTAGTTATCACATAATAATCTCTCATATATTTATGTGACTGCATATTTGAATTTAAAAAATGATGAGTATCGCCAGCCCGGCTCAAGAAAAAGGCCCATCAGTGAAAGAAATTGACTCAAAACTGAATAATATCCCAATCGACTCATATGATCCAAAGTGAATGGATGAAGCTCATTAGCCCTGTCAAAATGGCCCATTTCTCGAGCATTGAATAAACCTACTATAGCCGATTGGAACGAATAATCTCTTTATCTTATCCGGACTGTTCAACGGATATCGTAACCAATTAGGAACCGTTGGTCGAAAGATATCCCCTTATCCATCCAGGCAGTTTCGTGGGCGGTTGTCAGGAGATATTAAACTGCCATTAACTATAAATATATCCCTATTTCATAATAGGAGAAAGGAGGAGGAGCAACAAAAAAAGTACAACCAAATAAAAATATACTACTACAACAAATCTTTCAATAGAATTTCAACATCCAGCTGATGACAGTTTCAAGATGCTCCCATTCGAGTGCATTTTTCTCTCTTTTTTAGACACTTTCCATCAAATATATCACACTCAATCCTTCTACACGAGCATTAATACTCTCATTATGTATCCACTATCTCACTTTTTTCATAGAAAAATAACTAATTTGAGTATCGGAAGATAAATCGGGGAGTGGGTCTCGCCAATTCTTTAATCTCTTAATTGTCTATTGTGTTATACAAGATCTAAGTTCAGAGCAGTCGGAAATCAGACCCACTCAAAATCAGCTAGACCAGGTGACTCAATTCTCGGCTCTATAATTCGTACAGTAACTCAGATCCGAAAACACATTAAAAATAAAAATTGTAAAAAATAATTTTTAGTTTAGAGTTTTTGAGCATGATGCAAATGCGTATTTGGAAAGTAAATTGAAAATTTGATTGATAAAGATAAATGAGATTTGATGACAAAAGTCAAATTTATCACTCACCTTATAAAGAGAGTCAATCACCAATGATAGTTAGCCTAAAGAATTACTTGACCTAAATTTTATGAATTACTCACCAACAAAAAAAACTTACTACTCTTGGTTATGGGGAAAAGAAAAAACACTCTTAACTTAATTAAACTTAGCTTTCCTAATTCTAAGGACGAAACTAAAACAAACAACCAAGACTAAGTGGGTATGTGGGGATAACGACTAATAGCTGAACATAATAAATGACTTCTGTTTCTAGGACTCTTGGTTGTGGAAACTGATGGTCTAGAGAAGCATTTGCCGCCACTAGAAAGATGATCTTTGCTGTCACAGGAAGATGGGCTTTTGCTGCCACTAGAAAAAATGAAATCCTCTTGAGATTTGTTAACTAATAATTGTGATTATTAGTGCCCTCTACAAGGTTGTAGTTCAGGCTTGGGTCAATTAGGCCGTGTGCATGGGCTAGTACTGCATTAGTATGGCTGGGACTGCATCATCACCTCTTGCTGCGAAGAACTCATCCTCCAGTTGAACTTGAGTAACTCCTTCCAATCGGGCCCTCCCATTTGTCATAGCATACTTTGATCGATCCAACAATCTTCGGAGCCAAGAGTGCCTTTCCAATGGACCAAATATTGCGTGTAACTGTTTTGGTGGGTGGTGATGGTGCTTAAATCAAGGACTTCTAGGAGCGAGGGCAAAATCTCTTATTGAACGGAGGCCATTGTTTTGCTTTGCCACTGATGGTGGTTTGCCATAGTAGGGACTTAGGTTGACGACGTTAAAAGTTGGGCTGATTCCTAAGTTAGTCAGAAGTGTGAGCTGATATGTATTTAGGTCTAGTTTTCTTATTAACCTTGCAGGTTCTGAATCTCTGTGTTAGAGTTTTTGATAAGTTTTGACAATGAATATTTTGTTGGCGCAAAAAGGAACAGTGATTGATCGTACATTAAGACAACACTCGCGCTTACTCATATACAGGTACTCGGACAGAGTCAGCAAGAAGGAGAGATAAAATTAAGAAGAAGAATACAGCCAAATTTTACGTGAAAAATTCTTCAAAATAAGAAAAAAATCACAGGATTTCAATCAACTAAATGAATCCACTAAGTATGAGAGTTGGTTACAAAAACTATTGGCTACACAAGCCCAAACAGTAGTAGAAGAAGAAGGAAAAAACAGAGCACGAGAACACACACATACACGGTTTTTTCTCACTGCTCTATTCTTCTTCTTTCTCTCTTCTAAATATTCCCGCTTAGTTTTCTCACACTCTCACACACTGCTTTATACCTTTTCTGCAAATATATACAAAGGTTGTTGAAAGTAACAGCCAAGCAATGTGTTGGACACCCCTATAAGTGACCACCTGGCAATATGCAAATCTGCAATGGCTCTGCAGATTATTGGCTCTGCAGAAACGACCCACCACTCTAAAAGGGCTGCTGCATATTCCCACAAATTTGGCTTGCTTAGAAGATCCTTTGAGTTGTCATCTACGTGTACTTTTCGCCCTCAAGTTCTCGTACTTTCAAAGAATGCATTCTGGCATTACACATGAGTCTCGGACTCTAACAGCAAAAAGGTTCTCGGACATTTTATAATATCCGAGTACAGAGAAAAAAGGCGTAAAGCATCTATGGATCATATCCATGCATGAGTCCGCGGACACATTTCCATAAGTGAGTGACCCCAACAAATTTCCCCTCACGATTTAGTGGGAACAAAATTAATCAACCCGGCAATGTCACAACAAATTTTCAGCTTTCCTTTTGGCAAAACTTTGGTCATCATATCTGTCCCATTTTTATCCGACCGGACCTTCTCTATTGACAGCAGCCCTTCATCAATAACATCTCTCACTTAATAATATCGAACGTCAATGTGCTTTGATATTAAATGGAATGAGGAGTTTTTACACAAGTGTATGACACTTTAGCTATCACAGAGTATCACATACTGTTCTTACCTTAAGCCTAACTCTTGAATGAGCATTTTTATCCATAACATCTCCTTAATAGCCTCGATCACAGTAATGAATTTGGCTTTCATAGTAAAAATGATAACGCACTTTTACAACTTAAACTGCCAGGAGATTGTTCCTCCAACAAATTTTACCAAGCACCGCGATGTGGATTTTTGAGAGTCAATGTCCCCGGCTATGTCCACATCCGTGTAGCTGACCAACTGGAGCTTCTCTTTTTCAAAATGCAGACTCATCTTTGAAGTCCTTCGGAGATTTCTGAGGATCCACTTCACAGTAGACCAATACTCTATCCATGAATTCGAGAGAAATCAGCTGATAAGACCAACCGCATGTGCAATGTCCAGTATTGTACACACGGCTGCGTACATCAGGCTATCAACAACGAAAGAACAAGGAATTCTACTCATGCGAGCTTTCTCAGTATCCGAGGACAGATATTGTTTCTTACTCAGCCTGAAGTGGTTAGCCAGTGGGGTGCTCACTGGCTTGGAGTTTTCCATGTTAAAGCGTTGCAACACCTTTTCAACGTAATTTTCCTGGGACAACTAAAACTTCTTGTTTTTTCGATCTTGAAATATTCTAATCCCTAAAATTTGTTTCGCCAGTCCGAGGTCTTTTATGGCAAATGGTTGTCCTAGTTGCTCCTTCAACTCCTTGATTCGAGCACTATTTTGTCTGATAAGCAGCATATCATCAACATAAAGGAGAAGGACAACAAAGTCGTCCTTGAAAAATCTCTGCATAAAGACGCAGTGGTTAGAAGTAGTCTTTTGGTATCCTTCTCCAACCATAATAGACTCAAATTTCTTGTATTATTGTTTTGGAGCTTGTTTTAATCTGTACAACATCTTCCTTAGATGACAAACCAATCCTTTATTCCCCTTCATCTCGAACCCTTTTGGCTACTCCATATAAATTTCATGCTCGAGGCCACCGTGAAGGAATACTGTCCGAACATCCAGTTGCTTTATCTCCAAGTTCAAGACTGCTACCAGGCCGAGCACAACACGGACCAAGAACATCTTTATCACGGGTGCAAAGATTTCATCAAAGTCAAGACATTTGCATTGATTCAAGCCCTTCACTACAAGCCGCGCCTTGTACCTTGACCGCATAGTATCTTCGGACGTCTTCAACCAAAAGACCCATTTGTTCTTTAGGGTTCTCTTCCCCTTTGGTAGCTTAGCTAACTCGAAGGTATGGTTCTCATACAAGGAGGTCATCTCTTCCTTCATTGTTTCAAACCATTTTTCCTTCTATGTATCATTCATAACATTATCAAAATTTTTAGACTCACCTGCATTAGTGAGTCATCAGTAAGTAGGACGTACTCACTTGATGGTAGGCGGATGGACGGACAAACGTCTTTTCCTTGAGGATTGTCACACCAGAACCTCCTCGGCCAGTTGGAGAGTCACATCATCATTCTAATTCTCATGAAGGACAACGACTGTCTCATTATAGTCCTCAGTCATTCTTGAGCCATTGACCTCATACTCAAGAGGTACTAGACGAACAGTTTTAACATTCACTTTGTCCATCCAGGCAGTATCAGATAGAGCCTTCCTCTCTTTCCTAATATCTTCAATGGTCTCCTCTTCAACAAATACCACATCACGTGATCGGACGAGCTTATTCTCTATTGGGTCATAAAGTCTGTACGTAAGTTCATTTTCGCCATAACCCAAGAAGACGCATTACTTCGTCTTTGGTTCAAACTTACTGCTTTCATATCTTGGGACACGAACAAAGGCTTTACAGCCAAATATCCGAAGATGATTGTAGGCTGGCTCTTGTGACGGAATAGATTTTTTTTTCTTTAGAAACTTCCGTCAAAATAGAAACAGAAATTAAAACCATAAATTCAAAACGTATAATTACTGTAAAATTTTCTGCAGAATTTTCTCTATAACAGGATGGAAACCAAAAGTACAACCAGTATCAAATAACTTAAATCAAGCACACAACTACGCAGATATCATCATCTCATCCTACAACACACATACACAAGATCTCAGTCTGTTATCTCATCCATAGCTCAAATCTAATCCTATAAACTAGGTCAAAAATATAAAAGAGAAGCCATCTAGGACCTGTACAGAATCGAGAAAATATATAGCGGAAGCAGTACTATAAACCTGCGGAAGCATAAATTACTATTTCATCACATCCTATATATAAAAACCCATATACATAAACTCATATACAAAACCCAGTAATTATATTCAACTATAATCTTCTAAGATCTCCAAAAAGATTTCAAATCTCCAAAAATCAGTAGGCTAAACTTTAGTTATTCCTTCTCATCTGGTTCCAAATCTACCATCTCACCTGGAGGAGAAAAATAGTAAACAGTGAGCCAAAATCTAACAAGGTATATGCATACATGTAGTAAATTCTGTTATGCAGAACAGTTATACAGATATAAAAATATTTAAAAGTAGAACAGGACATAGAAAATAGAGAAAGTATAATTTGACAATAATTAAACTTCAAGAATCAGAAATCGGTGCAGTCATACTTTATAAAGCAGAATCAGTCTCAACTTTATAATTTACAGAAAATTTCCTTTTCTATCAGTAAATGATCCTACCAGTGGACCCTACTAGTGGAGGGGATAAATAATCGATGATAGATTATATTTACTCCACACAATCAAAGACCAAAAATAGAAACAAAAGAATCCTATCTCGTGGGATCAGTATAAAAATATTGGTCAGTAACAGTAACTACCATCAAGATTAACACCCTGAGGAAGGGTGGACCACGTATAACTCTATGGACGGAGTTATCATTGATTACCATAATAGCGTTTTAAGGCATGTAGGAGAACCTAACTTGATTGCATATTAATCCTGGGTCCTAAGTAACAGTATTAGAAATATATTTCCTTATCATTTCTTAATTGAAAACCCTTTTTAGTTTTAGAAGTCAGTCAGAAATTTACAGTAACTATTCAGATTTATTTTTAGAATAGGCGGTAACAATATATAATCCTTCAGAAATTTAGCAATATAAATCAGTGCAGACTTTTCAAACAGAAATCGCATATTGGACATTATTACGTGAAAAATTAACTTTTATATGACAGAAATCTTGGATTAAAATCATTAAATTTCCTTATTTTTGCACTTAGGTTTTCATAAAATCTTCCGGACGACAAACGAACACCGAACACATATTTATACGAAATCAGAGGCATATATATCAGTATACACTAGTAAATACAAAATCTATCCGATTAATCAGGAGAAATAGCCATTATTTACAGTAAACATACAGAACTATATATTTAAAGTATAAATACCATGTTTGAGATGTTAAAACACTTTAAAAATAGTAAATAACATTCGACATACACTTGTCTGAGCTCGATCTACCGTTAATTTTACTCGGAATAGATCACAATGGGCAATTTTTCCTTCCCTCTTCTCTTCTCCCCTTCTTCTCCCTCGTGTTGTTGCTACTAAACCCCCTCCCTTTAAATAAGACAGAAATGGATCAGAACCCCGGGGGGTAAAATCGCGCTTACGCTCGAATGCGCGGTGAGCGCAGGGTTATTGCCAGGCGCTTGCTGCTGCCCTCAGGAGCATGGCTGGCGCCAGCCTACTGTTTTGCTAGACTTTGATAATTTTTTCACTTTTTACTTTCAATCCTCATTCTTTCATACATATTTAACCTTATCTTGATTATTATCGTTTTTATTAATCCCAAATTATCATGTTTCGGGTCCGAAACCTCACATTCTCCCCCACTTACAGAAATTTCGTCATCGAAATTGAACGAAGTTATATACCTCAAGAAAATAAATGGGGATACTTATTTGGGATCTCCTCTTTGGGCTCCCAAGTGGCCTCCTCTAATGAATGATTCTTCCAAAGTACTTTCACCAGGGAAATAGTCTTCGTGCACAACTTTTGCTCCTTTCGATCCAATATCAGTATCAGCTCCTCAACATAGGATAAATCCTTATCAATAGTCAAGGGTTCGTACTTAATCACATACGTAGGATCGTGGACATACTTCTGTAATATTGATACATGAAATACATCGTGTACATTCGCTAAATTAGGCTGTAGTGCCAACCTATAAGCCACCTCCCCAATCCTCTCCAGAATCTCAAAATGTCCAATAAAATGCGGCTTTAGCTTTTCTTTCACTCCGAACTTGAATATTCCTTTGGACGGTGAAAATTTCAGGAATACAAAATCTCCTACTTCAAATTTCACCTCTGACCTCCTCCGGTCTGTATAACTCTTCTGTCTACTTTGTGCAAGTTTTAAATTATCGTGAATCAGCCTAATTTTCTCCACCGTCTCTTTTACAATTTTAGGGCCCAAAATCCTTTTATCTCCAATCTCCTCCAAGTAAATTGGCGATCTGCACTTCCTACTATACAATGCCTCAAAAGGCATCATACAAATACTTGCTTGGTAGCTATTGTTGTACGCAAATTTTGTCAAAGCCAGAAAACTATCCCAAGTCCCTTTCATCTCTAATACTGAGGCCCTCAACATATCCTCAAGAATCTGAATGGTACGCTCTGACTGACCATTAATTTGGGAATGATACGTAGTACTGAATTTTAACTCTATCCCCAACTCCTTATATAAGCTCTCCCAAAACCTTAATACAAAATGTGGATCTCTATCAGACACAATCGAGTCAGGTATTCCATGAAGCATTACAATCTCATTTACATATAATCGGGCCAGTCTGTCATGAGAATATGTCGTCCTAATTGTTAAGAAATGGGCTGATTTCGTCAACCGGTCAACTATAACCCAAATGGCGTCATGATTCCTAGGAGTCCTTGGCAAACCCGATACAAAATCCATAGAAATATCCTCCTATTTCTAGCTTGGTATCGGCATTGGTTGTAACAACCCAGAAGGTTTCCTCCTCTCAACTTTCAGTTATTGGCATACCATGCATTTCTCCACATGAGCAATAATATCTCTTTGCATGTTCCTCCGCCAAAAAGTTTTCTTTAAATTCTAATACATTTTATTTGTTCCAAAGTGGATTGTATACTGAGACCTATGAGTTTCCTTCAAGATCCTCTCTTTCAACTCATTTTCGTCTAGTACACATAATCGATTTCTGAATCTCAATACTCTATCTGTCCGAATATTAAAATCAGCTCGAGAGTCTCTATTCAGATCATTTATGATATCCACAAGAAATGGGTCACACTCACTTGTTTCTTCTTAATTTTATTAATCACCTCTAACTGAATTTGAAGATAAGACAAAAGTATTCTATCATTCTGAGCATACCGTTGGATATCACACTGATTCAAATAATCTAATATCTCCATCTGCTTGATTTGCAATTTAGCCACATAACCCAATGATGGCTCAAAGCATCCGCAACTATATTAGCATTCCCTGACTTATACTGTATTTCACAGTCATAATCTTTTGAGAAATCAAATCATCTCCTTTGCCTCGTATTAAGTTCTTTCTGTGAGAACAAATATTTCAGACACTTGTGAACAGAATAAATAAGAAACGTTTAACTATACAAGTAATGTCTCTAAAATTTTAAAGCAAATACCACAACAACTAACTTCAGATCATGAGTCGGGTAATTCTTTTCATACACCTTCAGCTGTCTAGATCCATAAGCTACAACCTTACCATACTGCATCAATACACAACCTAAGCTCGTCATAGAAGCATCGCAGTATACCTCAAAACCACATGAACCTTCCAGAATAATTAGAATTAGGGCTGTAGTTAAACGGTCCTTTAACTCCTGAAAACTCTAGTCACATTCCTCCATCCATTCAAACTTAGTTTCCTTTCTCGTCAGTCGAGTCAGAGGTATAACAATCCGTGAAAAGTTCTCTACAAATCACCTGTAATAGCCTGTCATGTCCAGAAAACTCCTAACCTCAGTCACAGACGTCGGCCTACTCAAATTTGTAATAGCCTTTACCTTCTTTGGATCTACAGAAATACCACCGTCAGAAATCACATGTCCCAAAAATATCACCTCTTCTAGTCAGAACTCACACTTAACTTAGTATATAGGCTTTCCTCGCGAAATACTTGAAGTACTATCCTCAAGTGAGTTTCATACTCCTCGTAATTCTTTGAGTATATCAGGATATCATTAATAAGTACCACCATAAATTTATCCAGATGTGGCTTGAACACCCTATTCATCAAATCCATAAATACAGCGGGTACATTCGTAAGGCCAAACGGCATAACGAGAAACTTCTAGTGGCCATATCTTGTCTGAAAGGAAGTTTTGGCCACATCCCCTAACTTGATTCTCAATTGATGATAATCGGACCTCAAATCAATATTCGAGAACACCCAAAATCCTTACAATTGATCAAACAAGTCATCGATACGCGCAACGGATGCTTATTCTTGATCGTGATTTTATTTAACTCACGATAATCAACACATAACTGTAAAAACCCATCTTTCTTCCTCACAAATAATACCCGTGCACCCCAATAAGATACACTCGGTCTGATAAAGCCCTTATCTAACAATTCTTGCAACTGTAGTTTCAATTCTTTTAATTTAATGGGGGCCATACGATACGGGGTTTTAGAAATCGGACTAACACAATGAATAATGGCAATATCAAATTTAATTTTTCGGTGTGGAGGTGGTCCAAGCAACTTCTCCAGAAAGACATTATCAAAATCACTAACAATCAGGATACCCTTAGTCGGCACACTATGTCTCCCAATAGTGCAGCCATATTGCCAGATAAAATTTACACCCACTTTTTATCAAGTGTTTGGCGTACAAAGTAGAAATTAATACAGATACCTCATTCCTTCTAATGCCTTGAACGAAAAAGGGTTCCATCCCATGGAGATCAAAATAAACTACTCTTTAAAAAATAATCAATACTGGTATGATATTTAGCTAGCCAGTTCATCACAAAATGACATCAAAATCACCCATATTCAACAATATCAAATCCACAATCAAACATTCCCCATTCAATTCAACCACATAACCAGGATACACAATATCAGTAATTACAGGAGATCCAGTGGAAGTTGATACCGCTAATACATAATCCAAAATATAAGGGGCCATAAAATGATGCTCCACTGATTCAACCATATTAGTCATCCTCTCCAATAAGTTCACATATGCTGCCTCTCGATTGTGGGGAGTCCTAGCACCGCCACGATTGCCTCTTCTACCTCACCTACTAGTCATCTTATACCCTATAATAAAAAATAGATACAGTATTATAATCCTTAAGAAATCAATTTGAGGGAATGGGGTCATCAACAGCCTAATAAAACTCAAATCCAGCCTAGGGATCAGCATCCTAAACATCCAAATTTAACTTAATACCCCGATCTATCCCCATAGAAACTAAAGCCCATACTTTCGCTTTTCAATCAATTAACCCTAAGGCATCTTATTTCTCTGATATCAACTGTGACGGAACGAATTTTTTTCCTCAGAAACTTCCGTCAAAACAAAAATAGAAATTAAAACCATAAATTTAAAATATATAGTTACTACAAAATTTTCAGCAAAGTTTTCTCTATAATTGGATGGAAACCAAAAGTATAACCTGTATCAAATAACTTAAATCAAGCACATAACTATACATATATCATCATCTCATCCTACAACACACATACACAGGATTTCAGTCTACCATCTCATCCATTGCTCAAATGTAGTCCTATCCACTAGGTCAAAAACATAAAAGAGAAGCCATCTAGGACCTGTACAGAATCGAGAAAACAAATCGCAGAAGTAGTACTATAAATCTGCGGAAGCATAGATTACTATTTCATCACATACTATATATAAAAATCCATATACATAAACTCATATACAAAACCCAGTAATTATGTTCAATTGTAATCTTCTAAGATCTCCAAAAAGATTTCAGGTCTCCAAAAATCAGTAGGCTAAACTTCAATTATTCCTTCTGATTCGGTATCAACTCTACCGTCTCATCCGAAAGGAGAAAAATAGTAAACAGTGAGGCAAAACCCAACAAGTTACATGTATACATGCGGTAAATTCTGTTATGCAGAACAGTTATACAAATATGAAAATATTTAAAAGCAGAATAGGACATGAAAAACAGAGAAAGCATAGTTTGACAATAATTAAACTTTAGGAATCAGAAATCGGTGCAGTCATACTTTAGAAAGTAGAATCAGTCTTAACTTTATAATTTATAGAAAATTTTCTCTTCTATCAGTATAGGACCATACTAGTAGACCCTATTAGCGGAGGGAGCGAATAATCGAGGATAGATTATATTCACTCCACACAATCAAAGGCCAGAAACAGAAAAAGAAAAATCCCATCTCGTGAGATCAGTACATAAATACTGGTCAACAATATTAACTACCCTCTAGGTTAACGTCCTGAGGAAGGACGGACCACGTATAATTTTATGGACGGAGTTATCCTCGATTACCACAATAGTGTTCTAAGGTATGTTAGAGAACCTAACGTGATTGTATATCAATCTTGGGTCATAAATAACAGTATCAGAAATATATTTCCTTATTATTTCTTTACTGAAAACCTTTTTTAGTTTCAGAAGTCAGTTAGAAATTTACAATAACTCTTCAAATTTATTTTTAGAACAGGAAGTAACTGTATATAATCATTTAGAAATTTAGCAGTATAAATTAGTGCAGATTTTTCAAACAGAAATCACATATTGGACATTATCACGTGACAAATTAACTTTTATATAATAGAAATCTTGGATTAAAATCATTAAATTTCCTTATTTCCGCACTTGGGTTTTCACAAAATCTTTCGGATGACAAACGAACACCGAACACATGTATTTATACGAAATCAGAGGCATATATATCAGCATATACTAGTAAACACAAAATCTGTTTGATTAATCAGGAGAAACATCCATTATTTACAATAAACATACAAAATCATAAATTTAAAGTATAAATACCATGCTTGAGATGTTAAAACACTATAAAAAGAGTAAATAACGTCAGAAGTATACTTGCCTGAGTTTGATCTACCATTAATTTTACCTGGAGCAGATCAGAACGTGTAATTTTTCCTTCCCTCTTCTCTTCCTCCCTTCTTCTCCCTCGTGCTGCTGCTGCTAAACCCCCCTCCCTTAAAATAAGACAAAAACGGATTAGAACCCGGGGGGTCAAATCACGCTTGCGCTCAAGCGCGCGGCGAGCGTAGGGTTGCTGCCAGGCGCTCGCTGCCGCGCCTTGGGCTCATGGTAGGCGCCACCTTGCTATTTTGTTGGACTTTGATAATTTTTCCACTTTTACTTCCAATCCTCTTTCTTTTATGCATATTTAACTTTATCTTAATTATTATCAATTTTATTAATTCCAAATTATTATGTTTTGGGTCCGAGACCTCACAGCTCCCTTCCAATCCATATCTTCTCTAGGGCTTCACCATTCAAAGGCTTACTAGGCGACATGTTGATCACATAGTCGTTGTCTTCAATGCCTCGGCCCAAAAGGATCCCAGAAGTTTTAGCTCTGACAGCAAGCACCTAACCCTTTTCATCAAAGTGCGATTCATTTGTTCAGCCATATCATTTAACTGCAGTGTCTTTGGTGGTATCTTTTGATATCTGATGCCGAGTAATCTGCAGTAGGCATTAAAGGCCCCAATATATTCTCTACCATTATCGCCCCGGACAGCCTTTAACTTCTTCCCCATCTCACGCTCAACAAGAGTATGAAAACATTCAAAAACTCCCAAGACCTGATTCTTGGACTTAAGTAGGAATACCCACAGCTTTCTTGAGCAGTCATCAATATAGGAGACAAAGTACTGTACTCATCTAAAAGATTTTTTTAAAGGGTCCACAGATATCGTTGTGAACAAGTTCAAGTATCTCAGACCTTTTGAAAGATGAGTCTCCTTAAAAAGAGACTCTCCTCTACTTCCCCGCCATGCAATGAGAGTAAGTTTTCAGTCTGTCCTTATCCATTTCTGGAATGAGACCCTTCTTAACCAAGTAACTCATCCCTTTTTCACTCATGTGTCCCAATCTCTGGTGCCATAAGTCTGAGGACTCTATACTACTCGTGGCGTTGACCTTTCCGACCTCGGCAGTTTCTTGCAACATATAAAGGCCAGAGGTTTTCCTTCCTCGGGCAACTACCAAAGACCATTTTGTTAACTTATAGCTCCCATCACAAAAGACATTGCAAAAGCCCGATTCATCTAGCCTTTCAGCTGAAATGATATTCATCCGAATATCTAGGACATGTCGGACGTCCTTTAAAATCAGTCGGGCTCCATTATTGGTAATAAGAGATATGTTACCACGGCCAATAATTTTTGATATCTCGATATTACCCATTCTCAGCACTCTAAAAACACCTGGGGTGTAACTTGTAAAGAGCTCCCTCCTAGAGGTGACATGGATGGACGCTCTAGAATCCACTACCCAATCAATCTCCTGCTCGGCCAAGTTAATAAAATCATCAGTTTCACAGGTCAAAAGGAGATCAGCTCTTATAACGACAGAGATCGAGGACTCTCCCTCGCCACGTCCCTTTTCACCTTTCTCCTTTCCAACGTTTTCACACTTCTATTTATAACAAAATCTTTTAATGTGGCCTTTCTTCCCACAGTAATGACATTCCATATGTTGATACCGAGACTGTGACTTGCTGTGTCCCTTTTCTCTATGTTTGGGACTGCGACTTTTACTCCTTCCCCGTGACTCTGTCATGAGGACCTCGGAGTACTGAGAGGTCGATGTTCTTTGTGACTGCCATCTCATTTCCTCATTCAGCACGGCTCTTTTGGCCATCTCCAGCGTCACAATGCCATCAGGAGCTATGTTGACATTGGTATTTTCATTACCTCCCATGAGTCCGGGAGGGTTGCTAGGAGTCATAGTCCTAGCACTTCAACCTTGAACTTAATCCTTATGCCACCTAGATGGTCTACACAATCCCGAAACTCATTCAGGTGATCTGCAACGAATGAGCCGTCCTTGTATCAAATCTACATTAGCTTCATCAGATGGTAAATCTTGTTATTGCCAGTCTTGGAGGCATATAGCTTCTCCAACTTTTTTCACAACATCTTGGCATTCGTTTCACTCCTAACATGATTATACACGTTATTGTCTACGAACTACCGTATGTAGCCGCATACTTGCTTGTATTCCAGCGCCCATTCCTCGTCCGATTTTGCCACCGGCTTTTGAGTGGCGAACACCGGATTGTGCATAGACTTAACAAACAGCAAGTCAGACATCTTACTTTGCCAGGTATCGTAATTGGCATCATTCAGACAAATTATTTTGCTCCCAATCTCCATAACAGTGTTCAACAAAGTCACCGTACAAAGAATCAATGTCTCTGATACTAATTGTTGGCACAAAAAGGAACAGTGACTGGTCGAACAGTAAGACAACACTCACTTCCACTCACACACAGGCACTTGGACAGAGTCAGTAAGAAGGAGAGATAAAATGGAGAAGAAGAATATAGCCAAGTTTTATGTGAAAAATCCTTCAAAACAAGAGAAAAATCACGAGATTTCAATCTATCAAATGAATCCACTAAGTATGAGAGCTGGTTATAAAAGCTGTTGGCTACACAAGCCCTAACAACAGTAGAAGAAGAAGGAAAAAACAGAGCATGAGAACACATGCACACAATTTTTCCTCATTGCTCTATACTTCTTCTTTCTTTCTTCTAAACATTCTCACTTAGTTTTCTCACACTCTCACACACTGCTTTACACCTTCTCTGCAAATATATACAAAGGTTGTTGAAAGGAACAACTAAGCAATGCGAGGGACACCCGTACAGGTGGCCGCCTGGCAGTCTGCAAATCTGCAAGAGTTTTGCAGATTGTCGGCTCTACAGAAACTTTCCACCACTTTGCAAGGGCTGCTGGATATTCCCACAAATTTGGCGTACTCAGAAGATCCTCTAAGCTGTCCTTCACGTGTACTTTTCACCCTCAAGTCCTCATACCTTAAAAGAATGCCTCCTGGCATTACACATGAGTCTTGGACTCCAATAGCAAAAAGGTTCTCGGACATTTTATAATGTCCAAGTATGGAGAAAAAGAGCGTAAAACATCTGCAGACCATATCTACGCATGAGTCCATGGACACATTTTCACACGGGAGTGACCCCAACATATTTCATTTCAAAGGAGTAGCGTAACAAATCCCCCTCTTTGAACTCTATATGTCGTTGGTGGCGGTGAGCTACCACTTTATATTTAATATTGGCCTCATCTCAGGCAAGTTGAATTAGTTCATGGAACCCTTGGAGGTGAGCCAAGAACTCCTCTATGACGACATCACAGTTTCCAAGACTTGATGTAGCTAAGTGAACGTCTGATGTTACTGCCATGTGTAACTTTGAAGGGAGATAGTTTCATGGAGTGGTTCTTGTCATAATTGGTGGCAAATTCAGCACGAGAATCACTGAATCAAAATTTTACAGATTATCACCTACAAGAGCTAGTAGTAAATTTCCCAATAAACTGTTTACCACTTCGGTTTGACTATTGATTAAGAGGTAGCATTTACTAGAGAATTGTAGCTTGATCTTTATCAAACCCTATAATGTTCTCCAAAAGTGGCCAACAAAGTGAGAGTCTTGATAGAAGGTGATGGTTTTGGGGACCCCGAAGAGCCTCACAACTTCTTAAAGGAAAAGTTGAGTGACTTGAGAGGCATCAGTGGTATGCTTACATGAGATAAAATGGGCCATCTTCAAAAATCAATCAATTACGACAAAGATAGAGCCGTGCCTAAGCTTAGTTTAAGGCAATCCAACGACAAAGTCTATGATAAGATCCTCTCATGACTTGTTCAGAATAGGTAATGACTGATAGAGGTTGTGGTCGAATCGTCCTCATTTTGCCTTTTGACAAGTTATACATTACTTGACAGAATAGTTATCGTCCTTGGCTATCTTGATCAAAAAATTCACTCACAAATGAGAGAAAATGTCTAACCTCAGTTGAAGTGGCCACTCAAAATACCACCATGGAATTCCTGAATAATCCAAAGCAGAATGGATACCTTGGGTAGACACGGCATATTCCCTTTAAAGAGGTATCATCAATTTTGATGAATTTATTGTCTGTCATGTTGTCCTTGTGCTGGTATTGCTTGGGAAGAAGGTTGAACACCATGACCTCATATGACATAGCGTGGAGGAAATATAATTTGCAGCTAAGGTCATCCACAACCTTGTTCAAAGCTCCTGAGTTGTGCTTTAGGGTGGAATATTCATGGAGGAAAAATATCTACTTGGTATGCCATGAATTTTAGCTTCTTTTGGGCATGAAGAAAGCATAGCACTTTGTAGTCAAAGTATAAAACAAAATCTTTATTAATAAGATAGAATTGTCAAAATTACAATACTTGAATTACTACACAGAATTATAAATCTTATGTTCAGTATCATTGTTTGGCCTGATTAAACTTCTAGCGAAAAAGGCTATGGGTCTTCGTCATTGGCCAAATGTAATGTCAATGCCAATGTGGGAAGCATCACAGTCAACTATAAAGACCTCTCCAAAGTTGGGTAGGGCTAAGACATGGGCCTCGATGAGCTGCTGCTTCATTAGGAGAATACCCCTTTTTTCACGAAATCATTGTGTGACGCCCCATGCCAGAGTCACCCAACCCAACCCGAAACTATCACGCAGAAATCCAAAATCTTAAATAACCTCATAAATGCATCATAAAGAAATGAGCACAATAATTAAGATAGTAATAATAACATGCACAAAATAACAAATAACACTGACAATCAAATCTTGGGAACGCAGTCTCGACCCAAATTTCTAAAAGCGTAAATAAAACTAAACGCCACATATCACAACTCTTTATTTCTTAGATCATCCCTGTCTCAAGCCTCCTCAATCATCATCTGAACTCTTTTCACCTGGAATAAACTCCTATACTGTAGCCATCAAAACAATAAAAGTGAGCCAAAGCCTAGCAAGTAAAACACATTAATGAATTCTAAAATAACATAAATAAACCATACACTATTTGTCCATAATTAATTAAGGTTCATCAACCTGTAGTATTCCTGTTTCAAAGGATATATGTTCAGAAAACATTAGATATATAAGTTGGATTCCATCGAATCTGAATATCAATCACGGCATAGATTCCATCAAATTCTTCATAAATGAGGTTTCAATTATACGAGATACCACGAAAGTCTGCTCGGACCTTACATATCACTGTGAACCCTCAATTTATACACCCGCCCCTTGGCGGGGTAACTCTCAAGGTTTTGGTGCTTGCAAGTTTGACAAGTGATCCTATGGTCTTATAATACTTAACTCCCATTGTGCACAAGTACCGTATCCAATCCATACATGCATACATTCTCGTTACCCCATCGGGTAACCTTCACGTATTTTGCGATTTTCTGATCCAGAATATTCATAAGTCAAACTCATAAACCTGTTACCTCATTGAGTAACTCACACGTATTCTGTGATCCTCTGATCCACGCCCATTTGGGAACAGAATATTCATATTATCGACAAGTCAACCTAGTAGCACATCGATACAATATCCACTGATATCTCACCATTCGATTCACAGGATTATAAGCGTCCATCCGAATAACCTCAACCTCCAAAACATGGATTCAGTATCGGAAAAGTATAGACCACACTAAGGTTCTGTAATCTCCCATTTGACTCGATACATTAATATTTTCATACTCTCTCTTCAATTTAACCATAGAGTGCCAATAAAATACACATATGCCAACAAAGTTAACGTGAATGATAATTTACTGGAATTCATCTGAGAGATATAAGATTAATCACTTAACTGACTGTTATTATTATTTTAAGTATACCAAACTCACATGCCTAGATTTTTATCAACACATTCTATCATAAACATAAATATACATATCAACGTGTGTATATA
>JAODPA010120006.1:0-18225 GCA_025585075.1 Nepenthes mirabilis | reverse complement strand
GAAGATCTTTGATTTTTTGATAATTGATTGTTATTTTGATATTTAATACTAAGTTGTCTAATTAATATTTTTGATTGTTGATATTCCGGTGTTTGAACTATTTTAAGATACGATGCTTTAGGCGTAGATGTCGAAGGTAACTCATTTAAGCATTTTGTTATTTGTTTTAACAGTTTATCTGTACGTTTTGGTGAAAATTAAACATCAGTAATAATAGGTAAAGGAGAACTTGGTAAAGGGGCTATACTATACGGAAATTGATATGGATTACTAACTTTAGTTTGTAGGGTATGTTCAATTCTATTCACTTGCTGAGCAACCATATGGAGTATTTGAGATTGATAATTATTTTGGTCACACACTTTTTTCATATATTCTAATGTTGTATCACTATCGCTTTCTCTGTCAACGCCCTTTTTAAATGGAGCTGCAGTGATAATGGTATTATCAATGTTTAATTTTAATCCTGTAAGAGAAGGATGAACAGATATAATTTGTTGCCCATTGGTCGTATTCCAAGTAATAGTAGTTCTATTATTGATATTAATATTTTTTATATTTCGAGATGGTTGAATAGTGTTCTGAATATATGGAAGGAACCATTCAAAAAATAGTAAATTTCTTCTTAATGACATCATTTGTTATTTCCATAAAGCTCTAAATTCTTCAAGTTGTACTTTATTATATTTTTTAAAGTACCAATCCCTAATAATTTTATTTTTATCAGATATAAACTCTTTTTTTAACATATCTATATCAGGGATAAATTCAAAATTAATTAGCTCAGGATATTTTTTATGTAATTCGCCATACATTTCTTCATATTGCATATTATAAGACATTTGTTCTATACAATACTGCTTAGATATTATTTTTTTAACATTTTGATAGAGTATTCCAGTTCTAATTTTATAAACTTCATCATCAGGTAGATCCCATATAGGAGGATTAGGATCAGTAGATATAACATTAATAGTTTGCATATCTGCGAAAGTTGGTGAATTAGGTGTCGTGTGAGTAATTATTGTCAGGATAGACATTCTACTTTCTACATGCCGATTATCCTGATTCTCTTGTGTAGACTAATATCGTATACTAACAGAAGATGGTCTAACACTTTCATAATCAAATAAAAGTGTTTGTGTCCTATGTGTATTAAAACATAAAGATCGTGGTATCTGTGGAGTACGAAAATTAAAAATAATATTTCCTTCAGGAATTTCCCATATTTCAAAAGATTCTCTTCTAATTAAATATCGAGGTGGTTGTGTAAGATTAACTTTCCATTATGGTGGCAACGTGATTTCATCCCATTTGAGTAACTTTGGTGTAAATGTAGTAACATGATCTGCTTCTACGTGTAGAACAATCGTTTCACCAGGTAGAGTTTGGATTAGGCATTTTGGATTAAATTGCGTAGTTAATAATTTAAAGTAAATATGATAAAGAATTAGAAATCTTCTACGCTCTTCTTGTTGAAACAGACCAGGTAAATGGACATTTAAGACAAGCGTATTTAAAATAATTGGATCTTTTAGGTCAACAGTAAAATTTGACATACAATTAAAATAAATTGGACCGTTATAGAGATTAGATTGAACTATTGCTAAAATAGAATCTTTGTATTTGAGTAAAGTTTGATCTCTAAGGCATAACAAGACAGGAGTATCAATTCCTAAATTGATTAAAGGTTTGATAGCTATTTGTATTAAACCGTAATGAATATAATTATATCCTTTACTTTTAAATTTTTCTATTAATAAATTTGATAATAACCTAACTTCTTCATATTCATTTTAAATAGATATCGTCTATTCATGATCTTTAATAGCTAAAACGGTTTTAAAATCAAACGTTCCTATCTATATATTTCTTCTACTTGTTGTACGGGTATCGTCCATTTAGTGTAATCCTTACTGTTAGGAATAATTAACGTCTCTCTAGAATTTGTTGTGTGCAAATTAATCGTGTACGCAATTAACGTTATTCCGATTCGATGCAAGTGTACGCGAATTAATCATGTATGTAGAAATATGCAGATAGATTATGCAAAAACAATGCACAAATTAAACAAGAACAAACCCGAAGAGAACAGTGTCACCTATTCCCTCCCCAGACACAAGAAAACGAGGCACTTGTCTCTGATACCAATTAGGACTACACAGGATCTTTTCATTCAAAACTTTAAAATATGCACTAATTCAGAGAGAGAAGCGAATATACCAGTAATTCAGGAAAACTTTTAAAACTTTAATTGACGAAAACTATAAAGGACTTTCAGTACACACGTACAGTAGACAAAGGTTACACACAATAGACCTCACAATACTCGAAAGAAAAATAAAGTACAAAAACACGATGGTAAATACAAGGATAAGGGTAGAAGGAAAGCTAAGGTATTTACAAGGTTCAAAAAGGGTTAATGTATTGATGTGAGAATAGGAGAGACTTCGTATTTGGCACTTGGTTTTTCCTCCTTTGGAGTTCTCCTTTTAGAGTTTCACTCTTCTGCTAAGAAATGAAGTGAAGGCGTCCTTACATAGCTGTGACATCCTGTACTTAATTACACATATAAAGTTGCCGTCAAGACTTAAATAAATATTAATGGATATAAAAATTTACTTTTCTTTCTTACACAGGACTGACTGAGGCCGAATTGGCCTTCTGATTTTAATTTTACACCAGGCCGACCAACAGTAAGGTTAGTCGGACTTGAAAGTCTGAGATGCTTACTAAACCTTTCAATAACATTAACCAAAAAGAAATCACGGAAACATACTAACAACATCCATAGAGTCATAAATAGTGGAATCATTTTACAATTTTCTCAAAACATCAAAAGGAAATAAAATTGAGTTCTTCATTGATCAACTCTGACCCACTAGCTATATCATATGGTTCTACTTAATTTCGTCTTCCATAAGCCTTTCATCATCTGAAAAGTGGCAAGAATGAGCTACAAAGCCCAGCAAAATACTCACATGCAGAAAACAGAGAACATAAACATATATATATATAAGCGAACATAACTTAGCACATGAAAATCATCATGTCTTTTCTTCTTTAGTTCAGAATTTCCTTAGTCTTTTTCTTATTATCTTGTCTTCTGAAAACTCATAAAAACCATTGAAAATTTTTATCATTTTTAAGGACTGGACGGGAGCGGACAACATCGATGACGGATTGTGTAACCCCATAACCTAAGGCCGCATCCCCTCATTATGCTCTCCAAGGTGGGAGGTAATCCCTTTAACCCGGCATATGGGGCCATAGTCCAAAAGTCTTATGCCACCAGAAAGTTCCCTCCCGTGGCCCAGGAGGCAATCCTCGAGTGTCACTCCAATATTCTTCATCCATCTTTAATAGCAAGTTTAATGGAAACTCAGTTCATAGTTCTTGTCCTTTAATGGCCATCCATCATAGTTCGAAAGTCGGAAGTCGTAGAGTTCCACTTGCTGTCCGGATTACATGCATTTTCATACAGCCTTGCTCTTTACTTCATCAGTTGAAGTCCGTATAATCTTAAAGCCGAAGTTCTTTTCAAAGCCGGAGTTCTTTTCTTAAAAAGTCGGAGCTCCAAAAGCCGAAGTTCTTTTCAAAGGCCGGAGTTCTTTTCTAAAATCCGAAATTCTTAAAAGCCGGAGTTCATTATTCATAAGGGTGGAGTTCTTTTCAAAAGGCGGAGTTCTTTTCTGAAATCCGAAATTCTTAAAAAAAACCGGAGTGATCTTTCTTTAAAATCCGGAGCTCTAAAACCGGAGTGATTTTTCTTTAAAATCCAGAGCTCTAAAAACGGAGTGATTTTTCTTCAAAATCTGGAGCTCTAAAACCAGAGTGATTTTTCTTCAAACGGACGGAGTGCTCTTTCTTAAAAGGACGGAGCTCTTTTTCGTAAAAGGACGAAGTACCTTTTCTTCAAAAGGACGGAGCTCTTTTTCGTAAAAGGACAGAGTACTTTTCGTAAAAGGGCGGAGTACTTTTCGTAAAAGGATGGAGTACTTTTTTTTAAAACATGCAATCATCGAAGTTCATATCAATTGACAAGTAATCATATTTCCAAGCAGAACAAATCCAAATATCACGAATAACAGAGTTTCTCTTAAACATTTGATTAAGAACGATAAACCACAAGAACAGAACAGACATTATACATACATAATTTCATAAGAATATCATATACTTACGTAGCAAACATGCAAAAACATGAACTTTAAAAAAATGGGTGAGTATCTTGCCTGGGTTTCTTCTACTTTGCCTTGATCTTTTTACTCTTGCCTGGGTTTCTTCTACTTTGCCTTAATCTTTACTCTTGCCTGGGTTTCTTCTACTTTGTCTTGATCTTTTGGCCTTCCTTTATTAGAAACTTTATTGCGTGCCTCTTTCTTATTCTTCTAATTCTTATTTATAGGCCTTGGGTCTGATGACCGTCATTAATGATCGACAGTTCAGGGAAAATATTTCTTATTTATGGCTCTACATTTCAAAAAGTTCCCTTCTTAATTAGATCATTTATGGTTTTGCATTCCCAAGGAGTTCATTAATTCCTAGTTAGCTGAACTTAACGGAATTTAGATTTTTCATATAAACACATTAAATTCCTGGTTAACTAAATTTAGCGGGATTTAGCTTTTTCATGTAAACACATTAAATTCCTGGTTAACTGAACTTAGAAGAATTTAGCTTTCTCATGTAAACACATTAAATTCCTAGTTAACTGAACTTAACAGGAATTAGCTTTCTCATTTAATCACATTCCGATCAACTATCAGCGTTGACCGAATTATTTTTACATGACTTCCGATCAACACTTGTTGACCGAATCATCAACTTCAGCTTTACCAACCACAAAGCCACTCTGACTTTCAAGGCCACTTCGGCCTTACATGACTGGACTTGATTTTCATCAAGGAAATCCGGACTTCTTTTGATCAAGGAATATTCCAGACTTCTTTTCATCAAGGAATATTCTGGACTTCTTTTCATCAAGGAATATTTCAAACTTCTTTTCATCAAGGAAATCTAGACTTCTTTTCATCAAGGAAATCCGGACTAGATTTTCATTAAGAAAATTCGGACTTCTTTTCATCAAGGAATATTCCGGACGTCTTTTCATCAAGGAATATTTTGGACTTCTTTTCATCATGGAATTTTGGACTAGATTTTCATCAAGGAAATCCGGACTTCTTTTTATCAAGGAAATCCAGACTAGATTTTCATCAAGAAAATCCGGACTTCTTTTCATCAAGGAAATCCGGACTTCTTTTCATCAAGGAATATTCTGGACTTCTTTTCATCAAGGAAATTCGGACTGGATTTTCATTAAGGAAATCTAGACTTCTTTTCATCAAGGAATATTTTGGACTTCTTTTCATCAAGGAATATTTCGGACTTCTTTTCATCAAGGAAATCCGGACTTCTTTTCATCAAGAAAATCCGAACTGGATTTTCATTAAGGAAATTCAGACTTCTTTTCATCAAGAAATATTCTGGACTTCTTTTCATCAAGAAAATCTGGATAGATTTTCATCAAGGAATATTCTGGACTTCTTTTCATCAAGGAATATTCCAGACTAGATTTTCATCAAGGGTCGAACTTGATTTCATTTTAAGGTCGATTTACTTTTCTTATTACATTTTCCTGTCAACTGGCGTTGACCGGATTATAAGGACTTGATGACTGGAATTTCCTATGTTCTAGAATCTGGGTCATTACAATAGCCGTCTTGAGATCATCTGAGCTATTGATCAAAAGCTAAGTGATGATGCTTTAGTTTTAATGCGTCTCTTCAATTTGTTTTACGTCTTGTCCATCTTTGTCTTTTGCTTTAAATTGTTTTGCATCTTGTCATTCTTTTTGCACCCTTCGAGAAAGTTGCAAATCTTACTATTTATTTGTACGCTTTTTACTATTCATAAATACTGATCTGTCGGCCTACAGAAATGTCTTTGTGAGAGCATTTGTGGATGAAATAGAGATGTGATAGGTACCTGCAAGCAATATGTTAGAGGAAAATATTTTTTTTTCCAAAAACGAAGAGTACTGGTGAACGGAAGTATTTGAATATTATCCGCAGAGAAAATGGTATATTCCATGAAATCGAACATCTGATGCGGATCAAGGTCTTCAACTATTGAGAAATCCCGTGCCAGAATATTATAGCGATAGAGATGCTCAGCTGTGGTGAAGATGAGTCATGTTTCATTGCTAAGGGTATATCGAGATATTATAGGTCGAATTTCATTGATAAGATAAAAAACTGTAACAATCAGAAGATAGATCCAATTTGTCTGTTTCTTGATTCAGATCATAAACCGTTGATGTTGTTCAAATTTGACAACGGCAATAGTGGCCTTCTAAGATGTATGAGTTTGCCACTTAAAAGTTGAAATCCCAGTTGAAAACGTCCGTAGAATTTCAAGCATCAGATGGTAATTGCAATGTAGTAGAAATACCAATTGTGAGTGAAATAACTTGATTATAAGGAGACCAGTTAAACGAATCACATAAGAAGTAAAGTTCATCTGGTGGAGCATTACATAGTTATCCTGTCGAGGAGTCCACGTATATGGTGATTGTGTAAATGGTCCAAACAGTTTCCAAATATTTTTCGTTGAAGAATAAGCCCATAAACCATTTGCTTCAAGAGCAAAAAGACATCCATTATTTAAAAATTTCTTCTGATCAAGTCCACATTCAAAGATAAGTCCATGTCCATAGTCAGGAGCAGCTTTATATTAGACAAGTTGTTATAATTCTACTATGATCGGGATGGATTGACAAGTTTGAAGAGTAGGATTGATAATATAAAGAAAATTCGGTTCAAGAGTGGCGATGGGTAAACAGAGAAATAAGCCATTATTGCAGGCTAATACTTGAAGGAAGTGATCATAGATGAAATCGAGAGGAAAAGGATGAAGTACAGGATTTGCGAAAGGGATGAACTGTCATGTGGGGCTATATTTACATTGAAGGAAATATCCTTCATCATCTTTTTCAAAAGTATGATAAGAATGATGTTGGATAAAAGCGGTGTTTGATAGAAATTGAAGACAGGGTTTTGATATAGAAGCGAATTTGAGAAGAGTTTTAGCAGGAAGCCAAGAAAATAATTCAAACAAATGATCATAAGTAAAAAGAAGAGAACATGACTCAGATTCAAGTAGAGGTGTCATGCTTGCCCTGTAGAAATTCTTTTGTTAAGAAATTGGATAAAGAGTTCGAAATTCCTTTGATAAATTCAATATCAAAATCAAATACAGATAAAATTGCCTGCCATAGAGCAATTATTTGTTTAGAGACTAAGTTTTTTACATCTTTTTGTAATACATCTTTTGTGGCTTCGCAATGAATACATAATAAAAATGTTTTATTATATAAATCATCTTGAAATTTTAAGATGCATAAAACGATGGATAAAATTTCTTTTTTTGATAGTAGAATAATTCTTTTATGGTACTAACCATATGCCCGAATGAAATCAAACAATTTGAGGTTGGGCTATAGCTAATTTTTATTTTAGTATACCGTCATATCCTAAGTCAGAGGCATCTGTTTCGATAACAAGTTGTTCTTGAGGATGTGGGATACTTAAACATGGTAGGTACTAAACTTATTGTTTTAATTGTTTAACAATATTAGTGTGTTTATCAGTCCAGGTAGGAGGATTCTTTTGAAGACGTTGATATAAAGGTTTACATATTTGTCTTAATTTTGGTATGAATTATGCAATATAATTTAAACAATCTAGAAATCTTTATAATTGAGTTTTATCTTTGATTTCATTAGAAAATTTACTAGCGAATTCAATTGATCATTCAATAGGTGTTATTGAGTATTGATAAATATTAAAGCCTAAAAATCGTATCTTTGTTTGAAATAATTTAATTTTTGGTAAGGAAACAGTTAATCCATTTTGTTTAATAATAGTTAAAAATTGATAAAGATGGTGTGCCTAAAATATAGGTGTTCCTAAGACATTCGTGAAAATACTTTTAGTAGAGGCTGCAAAGGGATAGATTTTAGTAAAAAATGGTGTGCCTAGGATAATATCTTGTTGTAAATCCTTAACTAATATAAATGTTAATTTAAATAGTATCATTGGTTGCGATTGCTACTTGTGTTAGTTTATATTTAATGTTTAATTTTGATCCACTAGTTGTATGTAATCTTTCTGTTATTTTTTGGTAATTTTTTATAGAAATTAATCCTTCTTGAATACAATTTTGTTCTACACCAGTATCTAATAGGGCTATTAGTTTTGAATAATGTTCTTGATTAACTACTAGAGTAATTTGACAGTACTATTTTTAAAAATTGATTTTTAAAATGAGTTATAAATATTCAGCTTGTTTAGTAGATTGTATTTCATAATTGTGATTTAATTTTTCTTCTATATTTTATTTGGATTGTAAAATAGCAAGACTTGTATTCAAATGTAATTCATTAAATTTAATTTCTCATAAATTATCTTTTAATTTTTTTACTTTAATTTTTATTTGTTTAATTTCTCGTTGTAAATCACCAGTTGTTACTTGCTGAAATAGAGAGAGACAAGGATATTTATTAAATATTTTTGTTAAACTTAATTCTTCTGGTTCTTTTGATATTGTAATAAGTAAATCGTTTAATTTCTATAAATATTGTCCTCTTAATTCTGAATCATTAATTTTATCAATCATTTCTGGCAAGTATTCTGTTTCATTACTAGACCTTAACATATTAATTTGAAAATTGTAAGTACATATATGTTTATGAGATATAATTTCCTTTTCTTCAGATTTTGATTCAGAAAAGATTTCGGTTGATTCATTAATTTCTTCATTAAGGTTAGCTACTTCGTAATCAGAAATAGAGTCATTTTCAGATTCATTATCACTTAATAATAGAGCAGTTAATTTATTACTTAAATGTGCATCATCTTTGAATATTTCATCTATTTTCTTTTTTACTTTACATTAATTTGCTATATGACCAGATTGTTTACATTTCCAACAGATAATTTTTAAATTTTGAGGTTAATAAGAAGTTTTGGATTGGGAAGTTAGTTTTCTTACAGTTCTTTTTTTATATGGGGTATGAGAATTAGATTGATACGATTTCTTGGACATATACTTAGTTTTTTGTTGAGAAGGTGCTTTAAGTTTTTCTATACCATATTAATGACAAAAAGTACCTAATTGAATCTTAAATTATTTTTTATCTTTTTAAAGTTTTGATTGTTATTTATGTTCTTGACATAATTGTAGTCCTTTGCATTTTATGAAGCCAAATAATTGACCGTAGGTCTTTTGATTCCATTATATGTCTCAACCTCCTCCTAACTCAGTGAGTTTGGTCATAATTCGTTTAGCAAAGAGTGAAAGAAGACCAGCAACAAATCATTCTATCCAGAATGATTCATTACAATCTTGTCTTTGAAAGATATGTGTAAGAAACATATCTTTATACCAATGAAAGTCTTGAAGAGTAGGACATCTAGGATTTGTCAAGATTATGTGAGAGCTTAAATAATCATCTTCAATATTTTCTAGAAAGGCTTGACTGATAGGCGATAATGTTCTCTTCAAATTTGTTCTTATTTGATTTCTGCATTTCTTTTGTATAATCTATCTGCATATTTCTGCATACACGATTAATTCGCATAAACTTGCATCAAATTGAAACGTTGGTCAGCCTGTTTAAGTGTTGGTCTGCTCGTATTAATCAAAAGTGAAACTGGGTGGTCCCTGGGGTAGTCTGGTCAACTGACTCTATAAGAGTTTATGAAGAACATTGTGTCTGTAGGATTGTGTTGAGAAAATTATCTTAAGTAGTAAAGAAATTAGATTATGACAACTCAACTAAGAAGAATGATCAAGGAAAATAGTTCAGCTTCAAATATGACAATAAATTCTAGAGAGTCGTTAATTAAACCTAACAGTAAGGATTACACTAAATGGACGATACCCATACAACAAATAGAAAACATATATAGAATAGGAACGTTTGATTTCAAAACCGCTTCAGCTATTAAAGAACATGAACAGACGATATCTATTCAAAATGAATATGAAGGAAGTTAGGTTATTATCAAATTTATCAATAGAAAAATTCAAAAGTAAAGGATATAATTATATCCATTACGGTTTAATACAAATAGCTATCAAACCTTTAATTAATTTAGGAATTGAGACTTCTGTCTTGTTATGCCTTAGAGATCAAACTCTACTCAAATACAAAGATTCTATTTTAGCAATAGTTCAATCCAATCTCTGTAACGGTCCAATTTAATTGTGCACCAAATTTTACTATTGACCTAAAAGATCCAACTATTTTAAATACGCTTCTCTTAAATATTCATTTACCTGGTCTGTCTCAACAAGAAGAGCATAAAGGATTTCTAATTCTTTATCGTATTTACTTTAAATTATTAACAACACAATTTAATCCAAAATATCTAATCCAAACTCTACCTGGTGAAATGATTGCTCTGCACATAGAAGCAGATTGTGCTACTACGTTTACACCAAAGTTACTCAAATGGGACGAAATCACGTTGCCACCACAATGGCAAGTTAATCTTACACAACTATCTCGACATTTAACTAGAAGAGAATTTTCTGAAATATCGAAAACTCCTGAAGGAAATATTATTTTTAATTTTCTACTCTACAGATACCACGATTATTAAGTTTTAATACACATAGGACACAAACACTTTTATCTGATAATGAAAGTGCTAGACCATGTTCTGTTAGTACACGATATCTGTGACGGGACAGATTCTTTTCCTATAAAGACCTTTCGTTAATAAACAAATAAAACTAATAATTACAAAATCCACAAAAACTTCAGCAGAGTTTCCTCTGCAATTTGACTAAAACCAAAAATACAACCTGTATGATTCATACCTATACAAGCACAAAACTAATCCAATACTATAAATTCACCAACAACACAATTACACAGGACTGCAGACAGCCATCTCATTCATGGCTCAATCACAATCCTATCCACTAAATAAAAAATGCAAAGAGATGCCAACTAGGATCTTCACATAGCCAAAATAAAACAACGGAAGCAGCTACAACAATATCAAGAACCTGCGGAAGTAATAGATCTCTGTTTCATCACATGTATCATACACAATTCATACACAAGATTCATATACATATAATCCATATACTAAATCCAGCATTTACATTCAAGCCACTTTCTTCTAAAGTCTCCAAAATATCTTCATGTGTCCAAAAATCTCCAGGCAGGACTTTAACTATTCTTTCTTGTGACAGATCGGCCTTATTTCACCGCATAAAGCCGCCGTCAAGCCTAAATCCTTGCATCAAAATAGATAATAGATAACAACTAGATGGACATAAAAAAATTTCTTTTCTTTCATATGAATAAACAATTCTTTTATACACAGGATTGTTTGAGGCCGAACTACATGAGCTGGCCTTCCGGTTTTAATTTCATACTTGGCCGGCCAACATTAAGGTTAGTCGGACATGAATGCCTTGATATGACCTGAGATACTACTGGAAATATGGATTTCATTTATCAATAAAGTAATTATGGAAACATGCTAACATCCATAAATTTTTATACAGCGTAACTGTTTTACAAGTCCTTCTCAAAACATCAAAATAAATAAATCAAGTTCTTCATTGATCAGCTCCGGCCAGCTATGCCGTCTAGTTATTTCATATGGTTTTACTCAATTTTATCCTCCATAAGCCTCTCATCATCTGAAAATTGACAAGAGTGAGCTGCAAAGCCCAGCAAGATACTCACGTGCAGAAAACATAAACATACATATAATCAGATCAAAGTAAGGATTTATATCATAACTTTAACATATAAAATCACCATATAATTTCTTCTTTTGTTTAGAATTTTCTTGTTCTTATTCTTATTATCTTGTCTTCAGAAGATTCATAAAAACCATTCGAAATTCTTATCATCTTTAGGGACCGGACGGGAGCGGACAACATCGAGGAAGGGTTGTGTGTTACCCCACAACCTAAAGCCGTATCCTCTCATTATGTTCCCCGAGGCGGGAGGTAATGCCTTAACTCGGCATACGGGGCCGTAGTCTAAAAGTCTTATACCACCAAAAGTCTCCCCCCGTGGCCCAAGAGGCAGTCCTCGAGTGTCACTCCAATATCCTTCATCCATCTTTAACAACAATTTTAATGGAAACTCGGTTCTTAGTTTATGTCTTTTGATGGCCATCCGTCATAGTTCGAAAGTCAAAAGTCATAGAGTTCCACTTGCTGTTCGGATTACATATGTTTTTCCTTGTTCTTATAGCCTTTGTTCTTTAACTTCAACAATTGAAGTCCGTATAGCCTTTTAATCATCTTAAAGTCGAAGATTCTTTGATCAAAAGTCAGAGGTCTTTTTCATTAAAGTAGGAAATCTTTTTATTAAAAATCGGAGTACTTTTCTAACAAGGGCGGAGTTCTTCTTCTAAAAAGGCTGAAGTTCTTTTTCTAAAAAGACCGAAGTTCTTTTCAAAAAAACCGGAGCTCTTTTCTAAAAAATGCGGAGTTCTTTTTCCCAAAAAGCCGGAGTCTTTTCTCAGGAAGGCAGAGTTCATTTTCTCAAAATGCCGGAGTTCTTTTCTCAAAAGTCGGAGCTCTTTTTTCAAGAAGGCGGAGTTCTTTTCTCAAAAGGCCGGAGTTCTTTTCTAAAAAGCCGGAGCTCTTTTCTCAAGGGTTGGAAGTCTTTTCTTTAAACATGCAATTATCAAAGTTCATATAAATCGACATATAATCATACTTCAAGCAGAACAAAACCAAACATCATGAATATCAGTGTTTCTTTTTCTAAAATGCAATTAAGAACGATTCTTCCTTAAATCAAAGGAGCAGAACTAACATTATACATACTTTTTTTTTGGTAAGCAAGTGTGTATTTTGGATTAACGGGAAAAAAAATTACAAAAAAATTATGTTAAAACTCCAAGTTTTTTGACTTGGAGTTAGAACATAAAACGCTAGGGCATACCCCAAGCGACTAGTACAACAGAGAATTTCTCAACAAACCTAAGAGGAACTATCGAACAGAAGAACAAAAAAGAATACAGTCTTTAAACAAAAACAAAAACAAAATAAGTTACTACCGAGAAAACCGGAGTAACTATCCGATCGCCCCACAGCAACTTACTACGTCAAGTCGGATTTGCCGGCAGCCCAAAGCACCCTAGAACTCCAACAGCAGGGAGTACATGGCAGCTGCGAAAAAGGAGTCCAAAGTAACTAGAGAACCAACAGCAGCAAGGCCGGCCTGTCATTCACATACCCACATCAGCCAAACCGGCTGAGTACATATGAAGCAAACCACCGATCAGGCCACTTCAGACCATACCGGGCGCAAAGAAGGTAGAAACCGGATTGCACCATATCCTCGCCAGCACAACTCCATTCCGGCAAAAGAGTCTGTGCAGACCGGTTTGCACAGCCGAGCTTTACGGCACGCCGGCAGATACAGTAAGGAAGGCCCATCATCAAGATAGAATTCCAAACCCGCATGAAATCCACCCGGCAAATCAAGACAGCAGCAAGAATGATCAGCCAGGCCAGCAAGAATCAAAGAATCGAGACAGGCAACACCAGAAGCACTGCCTCCAGCGCCAGGCTTCAAATATATCCATGCCACCAGCTTCAGGATCACCAGCATACCAATAGCAAAGCATCAATCAGTTAGCTTCACAGCCAATCGACTACAGAAGGGAAAATTCACCAGCATCAAGAAGAGCCAGCTGAAATCCTAAGAGGCTGAATAAAATTCACAGCAACGCCATAGCTCCCACTACCCCAATTGTACACCCAATTACAACTGGCGACAGATGCAGCAACATATTAGCCACTCCTGGCCGTCCTAATAGAGCTGATGCAAAACAGCAACACCAAAACTGGCAGCATTTACCAGATAAAGATAATAACAATTTACCAAAACATCCAGCGCCAACGGGCAACAGACAGAGCATAAAGAGGCAGTAGCATATCATTTCCTTGCTCCAAACCTCCAGATCCACCAAACACCATCAGTGCCACATTTAAGCAGAGGACGAAGCATCCGCAAATTCAGCAAGCAAAATTGCAGAAAAAAGATCTCGAGACAGGAGATAAATCCAACGTCCCTCAATCACATTCTGGCCGCAGCAAAGGATTAATAAAGCCAGAGGAGGCATGTACCAATCATTGCAGCAAGCCATACATAAGATGAAATTGCAGCAAGGCAACAACATCAACACACTGGCTGAAATAGCCAGACAAAAGCAATCCAATGGACTGCAACACAATCACCACAATTAAGTATCGCACAGGCAGGGCATCACCTCAATCAAGAAGAGCATATAGCCACCAAGAAGAACCACAGCCAGCTGCTCAGCCCTCAGCCGGACAATCCCAATCCATACGCCCACGGGCTCCCCCAACCCAATCAACAAATGGGAAACACAGCCAAATAGAGCAGCATCCGGGTACATTCGGCAACATCACTAACTTCGAGATAAGACAACAGCCCACCGGAAGCATCAACCAGTATTTAAACCAGTACAACAAAATTAGCCAGAGCATCCAAATATCAGTCTGGATCAGCATCAGTCTGTACCACAACTCCCAGAATCCAGGAGAGGCGCTAACAGCAGTAGCTGTTTAAACAGTAGCTTCAGCATCATTACAAGAAACACCACTGCAAGCAGCAACCCGGAGCTTCAGCAAGGGGTAAAGCTGGAAGCAACAGCAGTCCACAGCAGCAAAAATGACAGAAGCCATACACCCCACAATTAAAATGAAGCAACAGCCCCTATTCAGCGAATCAATCGAGATCAACATCAGTAACCTCCAAGAGAAGCAACAGCCCCCATCCTACAGTAACCTCCAACTTCAACAGAGATCAACCACAAGGGTTACCACAAGTTTGTTATTGACGACAGCAACTAAGTGCTGATAGGGCATCATCAAAGAGAAGCAGAAATTCTCTCGACAGCAAGGCTTGCAGATAAGCCCAATCCACAACAAAGCCATCTGCATCCACTACCCCAATAGCATTCAGCAATTGCAACCGCCAATTAGCCATTCCTGGTGGCAGGCAGTGTAGAACACACCAAAGGGATCAGCCAACGCAGATTGCATCCCAAGCAATTTTGTTGCAAAGCAACAACAGCAATAAAATGGCAGTAGAAGCCATACAAAATCAATCCGAATGACGCAATTTAGCAGCGAGCATAAAGGGCACCATCTCAACAAAAAGGACAATTAGCCACCAAAAGGAACCTCATCCAGCTGCTCAGCCCTCAGCCGAGATGTCCCAATCCAGAAAAACACATGGGCTCCCCCAACCCAATCAACAAATGGGACACACAGCCTCGGAACAAACAGAGCAACATCAGAGGACAGTAGGCAGCATCAGCTCCTTCGAGGTGAGACAACAGCCCATAGGAAAAGGCTATTGCAAATATACAACAGCAACAAACTGGCAGTGAATACCAGACCACAGCAGTCCAACAGACTGCTACTCACTCTGTAACCCAAAAGGTTACATTTAAGCAGAGCTTCAATGCAGCAACCAAAGCCCCACCGCAGCAGAAGGATCACAGCCAACCCGAGGTACCATGGCCAGCTCTTCAGACCAACGCCCAATATCACCAGACTAGCACGACAGAGATCCCCAATCCGTCCACCAGACGGGCTACACATAGGCAGAGGCGCAACAGAGCCAGGACAACAGACCTAAGGAATCGGCAGATCCAACACGCAGTGAGAGAGCCGACAGAAGCCTCATATATCAGCCCACAGACAGATCCGAAACAGACCCAATCATCACGAAGGCATATGAACCGAGAAGAGCCAAAATTGAGGCCGGAGCCTACAGCCTTATCAGAATGGGAGAACTGAATCGAGAACCCAATCCTAGGCTAGCACCGAGGAGAAGAGGAATCAATCTTGAGAGAGATAAGATGACCAAAAAACGCAGGCAACTCCGAAGACTTCGGGGTCGCCGAGACCGACAACTCCAGATTGTGGAGACGGAAGGGTGGAGACGGATTGCCGGGTGACGGGGGGGGCCGGGCAAGCAACCGGGAGGCCGGCCATGGGAGGCACCGGAGCCGCCCGGCACCCAAGTCGGAATCGTCGAGGACGACGCCGGGGAAATTCAAAATTCAACTAGTCAATTAGTCAAATCCTACTTTCCAAAGGCTCAAGGGTATCCTCGAACATTATACATACTTAAACATAAGTTCATAAAAATTCAAATATACTAGCGTTGTAAACATGCATAATCATGAAATTAAAATAGGATTGAGTACTCTTGCCTGGATTTCTTTTACTTCGCCTAGAATTTTTGGTCTTCCTTTACTAGAAAACTCTATTGCGTGCCTCTTTCTCACGCCCTCTTGTTCTTATTTATAGGCCTTGGGTCTGGTGGCCATCGTTAGGGTTTGGCCACATTGGGGGAATGTTTTGGAGTATGTTATTTATGGATTTATATTCCCAAAGAGTTTCCTTATTAATTTCCAGGTTATTTATGGTTCTACATTTCCAAAGAGTTTAATTTTATGGTTCTACATTTCCAAAGAGTTTAATTTTATGGTTCTACATTTCCAAAGAGTTTTCTAATTAATTTTCAGGTTAACTGACCTTGACCGATTTTATGTTTCTCATTTAAATACAGTTCGGTCAACTAACTGGTGTTGATCGGATTACTTTTCTCTTTCCCGTCCTTCCTTCCATTCACATTTTTCGGTCAACATTTTACGTTAACCGGATTACTCCTTCATCACGCCTTCCGGTCAACCCTTGTTGACTGGATTACTCCTTCTTCACGCCTTCCGGTCAATACTTGTTGACCGAATTACTATTCTTAACTCGTTTTCCTAGGTAATTGTAACTTGACATCGGGGATTTTCTATATTCTAGGATCTGGGCCATTACAATCTCCTCCACTTACAGGAATTTCGTCCTCAAAATATTAAATGAAGTTACTAACCTCCAAAAAATAGATAGGGATGCTTGCTCCGAATCACTTCTTTTCATTCCCAAGTTGCTTCTTTAGGTGAGTGATTTTTTCAGAGTACCTTTATTAAAAAGATTGATTTGGTGCGTAGCCTTTGTTCCCTTCGATCTAAAATCTGTACTGGTTCTTCTACGTAAGATAAATCCTTATCAATTTCCAAAGTCTCGAATTCAATTACATGAGTAGGATCATGGACATACTTCCTAAGCATTAATACATGAAACACGTCATGTACTTCTACAAAGCTTGGTGGGAGTGCAAGTCTGTAGGCCACTTCTCCGATCCTTTCTAAAATCTCAAAAGGGCCAATAAATTGTGGTTTTAGCTTTCCTTTTACCCCAAATCTATACGTCCCCTTAGATGGCGACACCTTTAGGAATACAAAATCACCTTCTTCAAATTTTAATGCAAATCTCCTCCGATCTGCATAGCTCTTTTGTCTGTTCTGGGCTACTCTTAGATGCTCATGCACTAACCTTATCTTTTTCACCGTCTCCTTAACAATTTCTGGACCCAAAATCCTTTTATTTCCGGGCTCCTCCCAGTGAATCGGTGATCTACATCTCGTTCCATACAAAGCCTCAAAAGGAGCCATGCCTATACTGGCCTAATAACTGTTATTATATGCAAATTCTGCCAAAGCTAAGAAATTGTCCCAAGTCCCTTTCATCTCTAATACCGAGGCCCTTAACATATCCTCAAGGATCTGAATTGTCCGTTCTGACTGGCCATTAGTTTGCGGATAATAAGCGGTACTAAATTTTAATTATGTTCTCAATTCTTTATGTAGACTCTTCCAGAACCTTGTAACAAAACGAGGGTCTCTATCTAATACAATAGAGGTAGGCACACCATGAAGCCTGATGTAAAGGGCGCGCCCCGAGCCCGAGTCACCCGATCCGACCCGGGACCGCCATGCGGAAACCCAAAATCATAAATGATCTCATAAATGCATCACTAAATAATACATATTGATTTTAATTCCCATAATAAATGTTCTAAATACAATAATTGCTTATAAAAATCTAAACTCTGGGAATACAGTCCCAACAATAGAACTTTGATCAATAAAGTTAACTTTAATGCTTCCAATCACAAGCTTCTCATCCCAAGATAGTCTCTATCCTGAAATTCTTCAGCCACAACTTGATTCCTTCTAACCTGTCATAACTTTACACTGGAGCCAATAAAACACAAGGTGAGCATAAGGCCCAGCAAGT
>JAODPA010119995.1:0-18226 GCA_025585075.1 Nepenthes mirabilis | reverse complement strand
TGGAAGTTAAGGTGGTTAAAATTTTAATTAATAATTAGATTAGTTAATGATGCGTCATTGGATCCGAATTTCTAACAGATTCGGGCAGATAGCTTGCTCTGGTTCCAGCTCAGGCTCTGTTTACTGAGTTTGGATCCTACACACCACTAAAAAGAATAGGAGGTCAGTGTGTCGGCGAGAAGTTGTCTCACCGAAAACACTCCGACGCTCAAATCAGCAAATAGCTTTCGAAATATGAGAAGGTCATTGAAACTAAGAATTGAGAGAGAGAGAGAGAGCAAGAGTGTGTGTAGCTTTAGATGAAAGAGAGATAAAGCCGTCTTCTTGAATCTGAATGGTGGGGAAGTAGTAAACGGTTGTCAGAAGCCGTTTGTATGCATTGGGTTTTTTGTGTGACAGCAGAGAGTAGAGAATTGTAAGTCTGTCTCTGTTATCGTTGTGGACGTTGCGTGAGTAAGAGTTCGCGTGAGTAATAGTTCGAGTCAGTAACTGATAGCATGCCCTGAATGAGAATTCTAGGTCTTATTTATGGTTGACAAGGTGATCTCCCTCCTTTAGAAGGAGTGATCCCCTGCGTGATTCTTGGTTTACCTGCCTTTCAGAGCTGATGCCAGTTGCCAAATGGACCAAGATAGATTCCTTCCATGGCTGTTAGCGGCTTTTCAAATTGCATACCTTCCTTCTGTATTTTTTTACCATTAGAGTGCCCCAATTGGTAGGAGATTGGAAAAATCTGGCGCCTTCCTTACGAGAAGGGCGCCGATTTTGTCAATGTCCGTTTTGGGAGCTAGCTGGGATCCTGGAAGATGCTGGGAGAGCCGTTGCTGGCCATCTGATGGATCATGGGCTCAAGTGGGCCAGGCTTGTAAAAAGCCTTTTATTTTTAGCCTGTGCTATAGTGATTTAGGTTAACACTCGAGTTGACCGTCTGCACGCAAGTTAGCCGCCCGCTGGAGTATAGACGGTTAACGCTGGCATTAACCGTCTTGGGCCTCTCAGGCTTTGGGCCTTCGCGTCTTATTGGGCCGTTTTTAAATTGACCGTCTGGTATGCCGTTTTGGGCCTCCGTTGACCATGGACCAGTCCATATTTTGGTGTACCCATCACTAGCCCCTCATGTTGGTGGCCAGAGTTCTGGGCACTGGTATGTTCATGATGGGATGCCCCATACTTTCCTTCGTCCTTTGAAGATCCTGGAGGACTCTATGAAAGGCAGGGAGAAAAGTTTGATCGAAACTGTTGACCGTTTTAATCAGTTCCGGAGAAAAATATTGACCAAAATTGTTGACCGTCTTTGGCCAATTTCGGAGGAGAATATTGACCAGAACTGTTGACCGTCTTGGTCAGTTCCGGAGAAGAATATTGATCAGAGCTGTTGACCGTCTTTGACCAGTTTCGGAGAAGAATGTTAAGCAGAACTGTTGACTGTCTTTGGTCAGTTCCGGAGAAGAATATTGACCAAAACTGTTGACCGTATTTGGTCAATTTCGAAAGACTTTCTGCCAGCCTTGATGGACGCGTGGCCATCAGCCGGTTTGCAGGCCAGAAGAAGACACGCGTCTTCTTTTGGTTGGGCGGATATCCTGACCATTAATGCGTTAGAGATCCGCCTTTTGAAGAGCCAAGTAGGGAGGCGACACGTGGTAGGATTGACGGCATCCTTAATGAGGGGTTTTAACGCGTGCTTGCCGTTTAAGTTTTTCTCTACATTTCGAAAAACTTTTATGCCTCCTAGCCTTCGTCTTCTTCGTCTCTAACTTTTATTCTCAGAAACCCTAGTCTCTCCTGCAAACCATGGCATCCGTCGCAGACATCGCCTTCGTTCTTAGAGAGAGTGACGTTAAAGTATTGTGCGTTGAGTTCAACGTCTCGAAGGAGATCGCATGGAGAGTCCCGGGAAGGAACGACAAAGCCTTTGCTCCACCGGCGGGACATATCACAGTTTAGGAGGCCCACCTTTGAAGCGATTTCTGTCTTCCGTTGCCGGACGATTTACAGTCCGTTCTGCGAGCCCTACGAGTCTCAATCGCCCAACTCCACGCCAATGCTGTTCGGTATCTCTGCACTCTATGTATTTTTCTTCGAAAGTGTTCTAAGAAGCTTAGGATGTCAATGGTGAGGGTCTTGTTTAAAATATATCAGGGAGGAGAGTGGATACCGCTCGTCCCCCGTTCTGGCCTAAAAATAAATACGGCCATATACGACTCGTTGAAGAATTGGAAGAACCGGTTTTTCTTCGTGAGTGTGGGGGCAACTTAGCCCATTCCGAAGGACTGGGGCAAGGTTCCGGAGGCGTATACGGGGACGTCGTCTGTTACAAAGACGGCGGCCCTGGAATGGTTGACTGAGTTGATCAAGGAGAACCCTGACGAGTTCAAGCGGGATTTCCTGATTTCTTGGGTGGAGACCAAGAAATTGAACTGGGGACCACCATCCTCGGTTCAAAAACCCACGTTGCCAGTAAGGATGATGAGGCCGGAGGACTCCACGGGCGTGATCATCCGCATGCAGCACACTGACGAAGGGTTTATTGGCCGGTTGCCGGAAAAGGTGCTGGAGACGCCTTCGTCTTCGTCGTCGTCGTCCCGCATCGATTATGTCGCTGTCGGAATCTGCAGCGGACTTGGTAATACTGCGGGCCTGGAGGCGACCTACGAGGACTGGCCGGTGGAATCAGGAGAATGAGTCATCCTGGCGCTGCCCGCGCCGCAAGCGGCTCCTTGTGCAGCGTTGACAGAATCCTTTACGGAGCCTGCTTGTGAGCCAGCGGTGGAGGCACGGGAACCATCGTTAGCTCTCCAGTTGCACGGACTCTTGCTGTGGAGCCAATGGTAGAGCTTGATCCTCCAGTTGCTGCTGTGGAGGCTGCCGTTGAGGAGCCCACAGTAGCCATGGATGAGACTGAAGGGCTGCTGGAGAGCATTTTAGAGGAGGCTACCACTAGCTCAGCTCGAGAGGACGCTCTTGGTCCACCGCCACCTGGGCCAGGTCTGGAGGCTAGGCCCGAGAGGCCCACGAGGAGATTTTATGAGGTATGATTCTCGGTGATGGCTTCCTCATACTTTCTCCTTCCTCAGATTTGTGACTTGTTCTTTGTTTTTCTCTTGTGCAGTCGAGGAAGCTGATTTCTGCCATCTCCAAGGAGGTGGAGCAGCGTGACCAGGCGATTGCCGATAGGGAGGCGGAGATCGCCTGGCTGGATGCCAGGCTGGCTGCTTTGGGGAGCAAGCATAGCAAGGAGACTGTAACCCTCGAGGCTGTCTTGGCTGGAGTGGAAACGGAGAATGCTAAGTTGAAGGCTGAGGTTGCTCGCTTGAAAGAGGAGGATGATCGAGGCAAAGCGCGCCTCAAACGGCTTGCCGAGCGAGTAGCAACCTTGGAGAAAGATCTGAGTCTCCGAATCTGCTCCCACGAAGTCGACGGCGTGATGCACGCGCAACTGTTGGAGGGGATCAATGTCGGTTGGTGCGTTGCGCGGTTGATTGATCCTGACTTCCTAGTCGAGTTTATCAATCTGTCCAACAGTACGGTGCTACACAGAGACGACCTCGTGGGGGAGCCCCGTAATATTCAAGGGCCTCCGCCGCCCCCGTAACCTTTTGTACATTTTTGGGACCTCCTTTGTACTTAAGTAATTTGTAGTACGTTCAAAGCAATAAAATGGAAGTTTTTTTCACTTTTGTGTCCATTTACTTTTATCACATTTGGTGTTAGCATGCTTTGTTGCATTGGGCGGCCAACTTGGTTGGCCGGCTGCCGTTGTTGGGCTGCCTAAGAAGCGAGGTTCTTAGGCTTGGCAAGCGGTTATGTTAACTAGCATGGTGGCGCTGTCCAAGCGATGACTTGGACGGCTAACGTTGGAGAATGATGTTTCTCCCTTCGACCGTCGCTGACTGATTACGCTATTATCTCGTAGAGGAGGTCGTTGCGTATGCTGCGTAAGCCCCCTAAGGTTTTGACAGCTATCGGGCCACTTGGATGACCAAGGTTTAATACGACCGCTAATGGGCTGCCTGGATGACTAGGGTTTAGTACGACCGCTAATGGGCCGCTCGAATGACCGAGGTTCATATTAGGCCGTTTATGGGCCACCTGGATGACCAGGGTTTATAATAAACCGCTCATGGGCCACCCGGATGATCAGGGTTTAGATACGACCGCTAATGGACCCCTCGGATGATCGAGGTTCAAGTTCGACAGCTTATGGGCCACCTGGATGACCAGGGTTTAACGAGAGGGTGAAGACACTCCCAACTTAGGGGCAGTCTAGATCGGGTAACCTACAAAGAAAACATAAGCACATGCATATAAGAAGTATGCTAAGTAAACACTTATTTTTAGCAAAATCAAAACAAGCAAGGGAGTGCAAACAATAATGCAAATGCGTACCTGCGTCAGCTACTAGAAATATCGTTTGAGGTGGATGGCGTTCCATGTTCGCGGAACCAGTTTCCCGCCCTGACTCTGGATTTTGTAGAATCCGTTTTGCAGGACGGCGGAGACGAGAAAAGGCCCGTCCCAATTAAGGGAGAGCTTATTGCGGCCGGCCAGCTTGCCTGTGGCCTCGACGCCTCGTAGGACCAGATCCCCTACATCAAATCGTCACACCTTAACTTTTTTGTTGTAGTATCAGGAAATTTGATGTTGGTAGGCCGCTGTCCATACTTTGGCAGTGTCGCGGGCTTCCTCTAATAAGTCTAAGTGCTCCCTGATTTTGTGGGAGTTAGTCAGTGGGTTGAAAGACTCCACCTTGAGACTTGGAAGCCCGATTTCGACCGGGATTACCACCTCAGTCCCGTAACAGAGGATGAAGGGCATCTCGCGCGTTGGTTCCTTCAGGGTTGTTCGATAAGACCAAAGAATGAAAGGGAGCTCATCCTCCTAGGAGCCCCTGCATTCTCCAGCTTAGTTTTCAACCCATGGAGCAGTGTTCGGTTTGTCACCTCCACCTGTCCGTTCGCTTGGGGGTATGCCACCGAAGTATGGACCAACTTGATGTCAAGGCTGGTGCAATACTTGGTGAAGCGTTTCTCCTAGATTGGGTCCCGTTGTCTGTCACAACGACCTCGGGGATGCTGAATCTACAGACAATGCTCTGGCGGAGGAACTCCAGGGCATTATGCTCTGTAATCTTAGCCAGTGGGACGACTTCGACCCACTTGGTGAAGTAGTCAATGCCCACAATGATGAATTTTTTTTACCCCGTGGCAATGAAAACGGGCCGAGAAGATCGAGCCCCCATTGCACGAAGGGCCAAGGGGCTTGAAGGGCCTTTAGATCTGCGGATGGCTGGCGGTAAAAGTTGCTCTGAAGTTGGCATCTTTCACATTTCTTCACAAATTTCAGCGCGTCTTTTTTCATTGAGGGCCAGTAATATCCCTGGCGCATAACCTTGAAGGGCAAATTCTTTCCACAAATATGCGACTTACAGATCCCGAGGTGGACCTCGCTTAAAGTGTAGTCAGCCTTTTCGGGAGTTAGGCAGCAGAGGTATGGAGCCGAGTAGCCACGGCGGTATAACCGTCTGTCAACCACAGCATACTAGCCGGCTATCTTCTTGACCCGTTTGGCCTTCTCCACATCCTTCGACAATGATCCGTCCGCCAGATAGTTTAGGAAAGGCGTCATTCAGTTTTCCGCTTCGGAAATATGTATTGTCTCTTGCTTCTCAATGCTGGGAGCGTCTAGGATCTCCCGCATGACCCTCGAATACTGTTCTGGATTTTTGGCTGCAGCGGCTTTGGCCAACTGGTCCGCCTTCCAGTTTTCAGTTCGGGGAATATGAATCAGGATCAGTTTGTCGAAACCCTGGGCAGCTTCCCTTGCCTTTGCCAAGTACTTGGCCAAGAGAGGGTTGTTTGCCTCAAAGCCTCCGTTAACCTGGTTAACGATTAGCTCGGAATCGCTGTAAACTGCCAATCTCTTGGCAGAGCATTCCTTGGCTAACTGCAATCCGGCTAATAGGACCTCGTACTTGGCAACGTTATTGGTTACCGGGAAATTGAGCCTGAGGGAGTATTTCACCTCAAACCCGTCGGGGGTCGTAAGGACCACTTCAGCGCCACTGTCTATGTCCGTAGACGATCCATCCACATTGAGTATCCATTTTGGAGCTCCGACAAGCAGTTCCGTGCTTTCTTCGGACTGTTCCTCGAGGACTAGGGTTGTAGTCTCGACAATGAAATCAATTAGCGCCTGTGCCTTTACAGCAGGCCTGGGCTGAAATTCGATGTCAAACTCACCAAACTCAATAGCCCATTTTACCAACCGTCCAGAGACGTTGGGTTTCTGGAGTATGTTTTTCAGCGGTTGGTCCGTGAAGACCACTGTCCGGTGGGCCTTAAAGTAAAGCCTTAACTTCCGCGCGGAGAATATTAGCACCAAGGCTAATTTTTCTGCGCGCGAGTAACGGGTCTTTGGACCGGTCAACATTTTACTCATGTAGTAGACCAGCCGCTGAGTGTCAGCGTCCTGGCGCAAGAGGACAGAACTAAGGGACGCCTCCGTCACTACCAGGTAAAGATATAATTCCTCTCCGCCCTTGGATGACACCAACAACGGCAGGCTGGCCAAATGCCTTTTCAGTTCATCGAAAGCGGTTTGGCATTCCGCTGTCCATTAAAACCCGTTGGATTTTGTTCCCCTAAGGGCTTTGAAGAAGGGCTAGTACTTGTCACCGGACTTCGCAAGGAAGCGGGACAGTGCTGCCAGCTGTCCAGTCAGTCGCTGGACGTCCTTTACGTTCCGTGGCGGGGCCATGTCGGCGAGCGCCTTGATCTTCTTTGGGTTCGCCTCGATCCCTCGTTGGGAGACGAAGAAACCCAAGAATTTACCGAAGGCTACTCCGAAGATACACTTAGTTGGATTCAGCTTCATGTGATGCTTACGGAGCACCTCGAAAGACTCTTCCAGGTCGAGGATGTGGTCGTCAATGACCCTGCTATTGACGAGTATGTTGTTGACGTAGACCTCCATGTTACGACCAACTTGTTTTTCAAATATTTTGTTGACCAGCCATTGGTAGGTCGCTCCAATGTTTTTAAGTCCGAAGGGCATTACTTTATAGCAGTAGATGCCCTAATCGGTCATGAACGAGGTGTGCTACTTGTCCTCTGGACTCATCCGGATCTGGTTGTAACCCGAATAGGCGTCCATGAAGCTTAGCAGCTCATGTCCGACTGTTGAGTCAACCAGTAGGTCGATCTTGGGCAAGGAAAAGCTGTCCTTCGGGCGGGCCTTGTTAACGTCGGTGAAATCGATGCACATTCGCCATTTCTTGTTGCTTTTCTTTACTAAGACGACATTAGAGAGCCAGTCCGGATATTGGACTTCCCTAATGAAGCTTGCGTCCAGTAGCTTTTTGACATTCTCTCGGATGGCGATCAGTTTTTCAACGGAGTGGTTCCTCCGCTTCTGCCTGACAGGTTTTCGGCCAGAGTCAAGCCCCAACTTATGGACCATTATTTCTGTTGGGATCTCAGGTATGTCTGCTGGAGTCAATACAAAAAGGTCAGCGTTCCTTCGTAGGAACGCAATAAGTCCATCGCGCAGTGGTCCGGTGAGTGAGCCGCCGATCTGTACATACTTCTCCGGCTCCTCCAGGTCCAGTGGGATTAGATCCGTGGCTTCACCGGGCTACGCTTGCTGAAGGGTTGTCTTGTCTCGATGGTCGAGTTTTCCAACTGTTCTAGTGCTGCCGCTTGGGACAATCTGTGACATGTAACAGGTTCATCCAGTAACTTAGTTGCCCACTACCTCCCCAACACCGTAGGATGTTGGAAACTTCATTTTAAGGTGTGAAATCAAGGTAACCGACCCAGACGTTGTCAAGCATGGTCTGCCCAGTATGACGTTATACACTGAGGGTAGGTCGATCACCACGAAGGTGAGCGTTCGACTTGCTATTTTCGGATACGTACCCAATGTGACCTCCAATTGGATAGTCCCTTGAACGGGCACAGGCTCATTGTCGAGGCCGTATAATGGGTTTTCGGCAGGTTTCAGTTGATTCTTTTTTAAGTATAATTTGAAGAACGCATTCAAGTAAAGCAAATCTCTAGAGCTTCCATTATCAATGAACACTCATTTCAGTTGGTAGTCAACACTACCGTCCGAAAAGAGTGCGGATACAACGAGGGGATCAGCATGTGGGGACATTACATGAGCTAAGTCATCATCGCTGAAGCTGATAGTGTTGTCCGTCGTGCACTGCTTCTTCCTCCCAGTCTGCTGTTCCTTGCCGCCAGATGGGTTTTTAGTAGGTCGGGTGGTGACCATGTTAATCACCCCTACTGTAACCCTGTTTCAGGGAGGAGAGTGCTCCTGCCCCTCTCCGCCAGCTACTCCAGAGCTCTGTCCGGAACCCCTGACAATTTGGTGAGGTGCCCTATGCTAATCAGCTCCTCAATCTCTCTCTGCATTGTCTTGCAGTCCTCCGTGGTATGCCCAACGGAACGGTGGAAGTCGCAGTACTTTGACTGATTTTCAGAGTCCTTTTTTTTGGTTTTGGCCACTTCAAGAACTTTTCTCCGTGGATCTGCATAAGGACGTTAGAGTATGTGTCCGTCAGATGTGTGAAGCTGGTGGGCCCATAGTCTCTGCATTCCGGGGGCCCAGTCCGGCGTTGCTTCTGGCGGGAGTGATCTCCGCTTCTGTACTTCATTTTTTCCTCTCCAAGGAACGATCGAGGCTGATCCGCCCGCTCTGGGCATTTTGCCTCGTTAGCCTCTTTTGCTGCAGCATAGGCCCGAGTGATAGATTCTACTTCCCGGAAGGTTTGAGAATTTTTGTGGGTTAGGTACTTGAAAAAGTCCCCGTAGGTCAGCGCGAAGATAAAATTGCCCAGCTTCATCTCCTCTGTGATCCGGGGAATCCGTTTGGCCTCCGCCACAAAACGATCCAGGAATCTTCGTGGGTTCTCTCCCGGTTTCTGTTTGATGTGGGAGAGATGCTACGGCTGCTTCTCTTGGCATACTGAGCTACGAAGAGATCCGTGAGGTCATGAAAGCTGCTGATGGTGCCTGAAGGGAGGGGATGGAACTAGATTCTCGTATCTCCCTTCAGCGTGAGCGAAAAGCAGCGGTACATCACTGAGTTTTCCAAGCCTTGTAGACTCAGATGGGTGCGAAAGTGATCGAGGTGATTAATCAGATCACTGCTTCCATTGTATGAGTCAAGGGACGGTATCTTGAACTTGGTAGGCAGTGGACGGCTCAGGATCTCCACTGTGAAAGGAGATCGGTCTAGGTCGATGGCGCGATCTTCATCTTGGAATACACGGTTCCAGATTTTGTTCACTCGAGGATTTACGCGAGCGGCGTTTGCTGATCTTTTGGAATTGAGGTAAGCTCTCAACTCCGTCTTGTCTCTGGAGGGTTTAACAACCGGTTGGCTGCTACTTTCAGCAGATCTGCCAGTCCTGAATACTTACTCCTGGACTGTGTTTTTGTCTTCATCCCAAGAGTATCGGGGATTTCTTCACTCCGAACTTTCTCACGGAGACGTGCTCCTGGAGCGTTCTTCAGGCCTATTCTGGCTAGGAACGCAGGAGGTGGCTGGGACTAGATTGCTCCCGGGTCTCTCGGGCCTTTTGGCTGGCTTCTTTTTCCTCTGACCATCTTTTTTGGTGGCCGGACAGGGATGGCTGTCGGAGGAGCCGCCTGCAGTCGTTGCTCGTTCTGAGAGCAAAGTATTTAGGGCAGACGATTGTTGGCTTATATCTGCTCCATCAACTGCTGGAAGTAGGGCGCTGGCACTCTGCCCATTGTCCCATTGATCACTGTACTAGCAGCATGTCCTGGTCGGGATTGGTGATATCTCTAGCGGGATCGCTAGCTTGGGCTCTTGTGTTCACCATTGCGAATGCATAATCAGACGGTGAAGAAGAGAGCGTTGTGCGAATTTGTGGTTGAATTTTGTAAGCGTTTCCCACAGACGGCGCCAATGATATGTCCTTGAATCCGAACTTCGAACAGATTCGGGCTGATCCGCTTGCTCTGGTTCTAACTCCGTTCACTGAGTTTGGATCCTGCACACCACTAAAAAGAACAGGAGGTAAGTGTGTCGACGGAAAGTTATCCCACCGAAAATATTCCGACACTCAAGTCAGCAAACAACCTTCGAAATATGAGAAAGTCACTGCAACTGAGAATTGAGAGAGAGAGAGAGCAAGAGTGTGTGCAGCTCCAAATGAAAGAGACAAAGCCGTCTTCTTAAATCTGGATGGTGGGGATTATGCCTTGGGTTTTTTGTGTGACAGTAGAGAGTAGAGAATTGTAAGTCTGTCTCTGTTGTCGTTGTGGGCGTTGCGTGAGTAAGAGCTTGCATGAGTAAGAGTTCGCGTGAGTAATAGTTCGAGTCAGTAACTAATAGTATGCCCTGAATGAGAATTCTATGGCTTATTTATGGTTGACAGGGTGATCTCCCTCCTTTGAAAGGAGTGATCCCCTGCGTGATTCTTGGTTGGCTTACCTTTTGGAGCTGATGCCAGTTGCCAAATGGACCAAGATAGTTTCCTTCCACGGCAGTCAGCGGCTTGCCAAATTGCGTACCTTCCTTCTGTATTTTTTACCGTTGGAGTGCCCCAATTGGTAGAAGATTGAAAAAATCTGGCGCCTTCCTTACGAAAAGGGCGCCGATTTTGTCAATGTCCGTTTTGGGAGTCAGCTGGGATCGTGAAAGATGTTGGAAGAGCCATTGCTGGCCGTCTGATGGATCATGGGCTCAAGTGGGCCAGGCCTGTAAAAAGCCTTTTATTTTTGACTTGTGCTACAGTGATTCAGGTCAACGCTCGAGTTGACTGTCTGCACGCGAGTTAGCCGTCTGTTGGAGTCTAGACGGTCAACGCTCTTGGGCCTCTCAGGCTTTGGGCCTTCGCGTCTTGTTCGACCGTTTTTAAGTTGACCGTCTGGTATGCCGTTTTGGGCCTCTGTTGATCATGGGCCAGCCCATATCCCGGTATACCCATCAGTTAATAAAACCACGAAAACAACTTTGAAGTATCATATAGGCATGATATGTGTGCCATATAAATTTGTAATTAACATGTAGCACGTATCATATGTCCGGGTAGACTTCATAATATTTACAAAAATTTAAAGTCCTTAATAATTATTATGCATGTCGAACCATCTATATAATATTCCTTTTGGGTTATATAGCCATTGAAAGGAGAACCTATAGTAGGGTTTGGCCCTATATTCCAAAAGAACTTTTCTCCTGTGGAAGCCAAAACTAAGACCAAGTGGGGTTTCCACAGTAAACAAATTTCAAGGGACTTTAGAGTATACTATAAATTGGAGATTTTAGATAAACTTGCAAATTTTGACCCAAGAACTTGACTCAAATACAACTTGTCATTACTTAGAGAAATATGATTTTAACTAAAAACAAACCTGTCAAAGATGAAAATAATAAGAGAAATTTTTAATTTAAGCTTAAGAAATAAACTATTTAGTAAGAATATCTATAATTTTTGGAGATATAATTGTCTTAAAATGCAATTTTAGCACTCAAAAATCAAATGCCATCCCCACCCAATTTACTAGATAGACAAGTTATGTTCAATAACTGCTGATGTTAATACTTCCTCAAAAGCATTATCCTTTGATCGAATCATTCAAATTTCCTTAACCCTAAGAATTATCTCAATTTTCAATTGTATATTGACTATTTGAAGGGAGAAAACACTGCATTAATGTTAATTAGTTATTACTATTACAATATCAAATTACCTGAATCTTGAAAGTTTCTCAGGCCAAAAGTTAAGCTTACGCTGATTTTTTGGATAAACAGTAAGATACAATCTATCAATCCAATCAAGAGTCTGGCATTCATAAAAAACAGTGTCATTTCCATATCCATCCATATCGTCAACCTTTCTTGAGTATTTTTGCTTCTCCTCAAAGGGAAGTGCGAAAAATTGCTTGGTAACATGGCGCATCTCATCAAGAAATGAGCTTGTCATCCCATGATTTATAACCTATTACACTCCAAACCAACCAGAATTATTACATTAAAAATGAAAAAAAATTCCTAATATGAAACTTAATGTTAACATGAGGTAGATTCACCTCAAAATAAAATAAAATCGAGACTGCATAAATTAAATAGGATAATAATACAAAACTACTATCAATAGAAAAAAATATGATAAAAATATAATTAAAAANTAATATGGATGAATAGTAGGAGAAATAAACAATGAATTAAAATGAAATGACATTATATATATATTTTTATAAAAAATATATTTTTTAATACATTACTTGCATACATTTTCACCCAATCCCACCTTCACCACCAGCCTGCCACCACTAGCACCCGGTTTGACCCACCCCGCCGCTGCAACAACCCGACACCATCATGGGGTAAAATGGTCATTAGGTTTGAAATTGTTACTCCATTGGAACAAAAAATAAGTTTGACAGTTTGACAGAGGCAGTTCAGGCACCATACGAGGAACAAGTGAGTTAACAACCACATGGTCAAAGGCGATCTTCAACAAATTCTCGAAAGGTTCACACGATTGTGGTTAACTCGAATTAGCTTGAATTGAATTCATGTCAAGAAATGTAAAAGTGAACTGATCGAATTAGCCGATTCGGCTTGACCAAATTTCCAGTTGGAAAAAATATTGAGCAAGTTATCGGGAGGTTAGAGAAAGATAGAGACAGAGAGAGGCCAAACCTGGAAGCAACCCCACGAAGAGAGCGCAGATCGAAGTTTTCGCAGCTCTGATTCCACCGAAGGTGAAGAAGGAGAGGAGATGAGAGCGATGTCGATCAGCAGTGTGTCCATCAATGGCACAGAGTCAAGAGTGGCTTGAGGAAAACCATTTTTGTGGATGAATCTGTCAGGTACTTCTTTAGTGTTCCGGACTATCTCTTGAACTGGCATTGGTAGTAATTCAGGCTTAAAAGATGCTGCCATAATTATTGGTGATACATCAAACTTTGAAGTTGATTGCTATGAACTTCGTCTTGGTTTTGAATCAATCTTGATTCAACATGTTGAGGGCGTAAATAACAAGCTTTGCCAGACAAACATGTTGAGGGGGTGTTAATTTCCTCAACGCTGTGGTCGCCCAAGCCAACAATAATTAAAAAAAAAAAAAAGGAATCTTTGGTGGACTAGATTTTGGCATTAACGAAGAAGCCAACTATGAGGTTTCCCCATCCTCTGATTAAATAATATGCTATAAGGTAAATAATAATGGTTATAATAAGTGATAATTTGCTATGATTTAAAATAATGTTCAAATGGAGAAGATAAAAAAATATGTTATTTTTGGTTTTCTCCATCCAATTGAAGTCGAGTTGGTCATTCAAACTTTGTAATCCGTAAATTGCATACCATGGCAATTAATAAAAGGATAAAGAATATGAAATTTAGTTGCTAAAATATATTTTAATACTCAAATTAGAAATCTTTTTAAGAAATTGAAAGATTATAAGAGGCTGAGGGTTAGAAAGTAAGTAAGAAATAGAGGACTTGTCTTCGTGATTTTTAGGTTTTGTAAGCATAGAGGATTAGAACTCTATATTTATAATTTTTATAAATGATTCGGATTTCATCCATTTGTTTAAGAAGATAGGCGCATTTATAATCACATTATCAATCAATACACCCTTCTTAAAAAAATGTGATTGTACGTTAATTGAGAAGTTGTATTGTTTAGAAATTGAATGGTCTAATCAGTACACAAATTTTGAATCTAATGCTTTTTCATTAATCATATTAATTGTTCATTTGATCTGATCATTCATCTCTCATTATAATTAACCGTGCAGTTATTCGGTGTATCGATCTTTTTGTATTGTCATTGGTTCTGTCATTTGGATATTTAGTAGTTCAGTTGAATTTTCTACCGCTTTGAACCTAACAACTCGATTGGTTCATATCCTTCTATAGGTTAATGGTTTATTGGCCTCTCATAACAATGGGCTGAGTTGATCTCATTTTCGGAGGATGAATTCAAGTTTCAAGTATATTAAAATGAAAATACGAGTGGTGTACTTTGAATGCTGTTTGAATGTTCTTTCCCGAGAGAATCTTAATCAATGCACATTTATTACTAATTGATCTTATTAATCAGAGTTTGATTCTTAACTTTATTGACTAAAATTCTCTGACAATTTAACTATTTTTCTTTACTTTAAAATGCCGTGTTTTATGGCCCTTATTTTTTTCTATGAAAGGAGTTACTATTATTTAGTCTTTGACCAAATTTTAAATCTCAAAATTTGATGGAGTTACATTCAATTTTTAACCAAACCTCTAGTCTCAATATTTGATGAAGTTTCTATTTGACAAATATGAAGAGAAAGCTTTCTTGGGTGCTTTTGTATTCTTTTAGCAAGTATGCTTAAAGTCTATTTTGGTTATTTTTTTTATATAGGAAACTGTCTTATTTTTCTTTTTACACAATAATTTAAATTGGGGTACTTTTCTTTCTGGGTGACTACTCCTCATACCCCTCATCATCTGTTGTGGGGTATTCAGATTTCGCAACTCGTTGAAGAGGATTAGTTGATTCAATGTCTATTGATTCTTGTACGTTGACATCTTTGTTGAATCTTCATATCACCATGTAGAACTGATTGACTGGATTAAATTCAACAGAATTTAAGAGGGGGTGAATATTTGTAATACTCTTGCTTTCCATCTTTTTCCGGTTGTTGGATCACTTCTTTCCCTTATTTTTTCTTTCAGACTTAATGACTTTAGCAACCATCCCATAAGGACATACCTTATATATGAGTATATCTATAAAATAAAGAAGAATTTTATTTTTGTATTTGGGTCGTTGTTCTTAATCTATCCCTTTCACAAGACTTGTATTTATATGTATTGGATTATAAGTCATTGCAAATTGAAATAAATAAAACTATTCAAATGGAAAAAAGTTTTTAATTATTGGCTTCAATACCTCAACATTTTTCAAGTTCTTGTTTAGTATAGATTTATCTATTCGACATTTTTGCAACTTTATCTTCTAATAACTTGAGCTCCTAATTGTTCAATTCTATGATAATTTGCCCTTTGATAAATCTATATCTTTAACCAAATAATTGGGACTTTAGGTTACCATGGTTAATAGATTCATTCGATGATGCGAACCAAACTTTCGGAGTGTAATTTTTTTGACTTGCTTAATGACGTTAGGGTCATCATGAATTTTATGATAGAAGTGACTCACCAACTATGCCATTAAGGTGATAAAAAGCAGTTTGAAAATTGCATCATTTTTGAATCATTTTAACATGGGACATTTTGGGTTTGAAAGAATATAAAAAAACATGTCATCATTTGAGTAACACACCGTTTGGATTAACATTGTTATTTGAAGTACATCACTTTCAACTTCCATTGTCCTTTCAAATTCTAACGTTTTTCACTCTTTTCTTTAAACCTTAACAGTACATTCTTCTTCAATTTACAACAAAGTATTAGGTTCTCGATTTCTCTGATTGTCCAATTTTTAATTTTTCATGAACGCCATTGATATCGCTTCTTACCTCACCATAGACGAAGTATTAGATATTCATGACGGTACAATATTCTTTCTACCATTTCTCTTTCAAGTTCCTTCATTTGGTAAGAGGGGTTACTCCTTAGGGATGACTTTATTGTTATATATGAGCCTCATCCAAAGGACAGCTTTCGGATTCCTTTTGCGAGGAAAATTGTAGAAATAATGGAAACCTTAGGGATTTCAATTGCCTATCTCTATTCCAATACCATTAGATACCTTGTGATATTGATGCATGCACCGTTGATGGCGGTCACGCCGGAAGAACAGCGGAGATGAAAACCAGTGGAGTGGACGGGAAAGGGGAGTCCGGCAGAGGAGAAATCAGGGGAAGAGGGAAACTGTCGAGGGAGAGAGACAGAGAAAGGGAAAAGGGGAAGGGAGAAGAGAGAGAGAGAGAGTGGAAAACGGGAAAATATTCTCTACTCCATTACACCGTTGTCAGCACACTATATAGGAAAATGGGGTAATGGGGAAAACGGAAAACCCTCCACGGGCCGTAACAAATTAACAAACAGCAAGTGTATGACAGTAAACGGGAAACAGAAAACAAAGAACGGGGAAAAAGAAACGGGATGCTATTCGGCCCGTAACAGATATTATGCGTGTTCTTCCGCCAATGGGGTCTTAGGTTAGATACTCGGATAATTAAGGTAGTTTTTTACTTTAATTAAGAAAGTGATTGGATCTCCCTTACTCTTGGGAAGAAGTTTAAATAACTAGTAGAGACCTTGATTTGGTGCAAAACTAGAAAGACAAATTATTCTATGTCAAGTTTCCCAATAACTAGATTTTGTGGGATAAATGGAATGATGCCAATATTATATTATCTAATCTGGTTCTTGAGAGTGAGCATGCAATCAATCATCAGCTGATCTAATAAAAGAGAATACGGTTGAGTTGTGTAAGACTAAATGCAAATTGCTTCGAATGCGGTTAACTAGTACATTATTTTTAGGGGAGAAGCCATTACCAATATGCATCTTTGTCCTTTTAAAAGGAACACATCTTCATAGGTTCTCCTCTTTGAGTTGTCTATGGTCAACCCAATGCCCAATCGTCAGCCCCTCATAAGGATGACGATGAGTTTTTAAAGGTTGTTAATAAGGTTTAGGCCAAGTTGGCTAAAATAGAAGTTGAGTAACCTTTTCATCCTACAACTCTAGCCATCATCTATTTTTCTATAAGTCTTTTAGAAGAGATGCCTACTTTCAATTTTAAATGAAGGATCCTTGTTGTTCCTTTAAGGGAGAAGTATTGTGAAGACCCAAGATCGGATTTTTGAATCTGACCCGGACCGTCACGGTCAAAAATCTCGAATCACCCGAAATTATAAATTATATGTTATCAATAAACTCAACGTCATTAAAATATCATTAATGAACATCATAAATATATCATTAATTCAATATTCATAATAGTAATAACAAATAATTTCAGTAATGTCGATATCCAAGACATTAATCCTCATAATAAAATCTAATAAATGTCGAATATTAATAGAACCAACAAAAACCTTAACTCTCTATCCTGGAGCCTCAATATCTAAGATCACCTCTATTTGAAGTCTACACAATAACACGCGATCTCTTTTATTCTATTATCAACCTGTATATTTTGGGGCCAATAAAATATAAAAGTGAGCCGAATACCCAACAAGTAAAAATAATCAACATCTCGACGATCAAATAATGAATAAAATCAATCATAGCAGATAATATATTTACCATTGTCTAAAATTTAATAACATGTCCTGTCCAGGACCCGAAAGCCATGTGAACGGCTAAGTATCAATGAAGCAACATAGACTCCGTCGAATCCGATCATTAACTCAATACGAGGTCACAACTGTATGAATGACAGAAGTCTCCATGGACCTTATTCTACAATAGTGGACCAAAGGCCGCGTATTTACGCCCCTGACAGTTGGGTGAGTCCCACGAGGTTACCTGATTTCCATAGTATCCCCACTACCCCTACAGTCCTCCCAAAGGCTGTATCCATAGTATACTCATGCCATTTTCGATACCCCTCACCAATGATATCCCAAATATCATCCTCTATGATGGTCACTAGGTTATAAGTATCTATCTCAACTAACCGTATGAGATACAAGAATCTGATTAGCAACTCAATTTGAGGTCACCACTACAAGAGATAATAAAAATCTCCCTGGACTTTATTCTACCATAGTGAACCAAATGTCGCGTATTTACGCCCCCGACGGTTGAGTGAGTCCCACGAGGTTACTTGGTATATTCACTACCCCTACGGTCCTCCCAGATGCTGTTCCTATAGCATATTCATACCATCTTCGATACTCCTCCCCAATGATATCCCAGATATCGTTATCTGCGATAGTCACTAGGTTATAAATATCTCTCCGCAATATCAACGACCTCAACCTACGAAATATGGAGTCAGAATCGAAAAAGTGTAGATTACACTAAGGTTACGTAGCCTCCTATTCGACTCGATACCTTAATATTTTCGAACTTTTTCCTCAACTTAGCCATAAAGTGACAATAAATGTACTCACACCACCAAAGTTAACACGAAGAATATTTTTATCAAATTTTTTCAACGAGATACGGAAATAATCACGTAACCGATTGATATTATTTCAAACTTGCAAACATATAAATATTTTCTACCATTATTATATATCAATATAAATATGCACAATCCCATATA
>JAODPA010119984.1:0-18225 GCA_025585075.1 Nepenthes mirabilis | reverse complement strand
TATATTTTTAAGCTCCTAAAATTTTAACTCCCAGTAGTTGTTACAGAAATAAACTTTCTTGAGTCCCAACACGGAAGAACGTTACACAATGCCGTCTTTAGAGCGTAGTCAATAAAGTAAAATTGATGTGTGACAATTTCATTAATCTTTTTCCACAACACTCCCAAATTTTAACCAATTTCTAGATGATTTTTTTAAAAAAAATTAAATTAAATTAAAATTTTTAGACAATGAACAAGTTTATCATTGTTCATGATACCACAAAATTGCCTCAAAATCCTTCCAAAGGCACCCTAAAATTAATAGTTCTTTAATTTTTTAAATCACCATAAAACCTAAAAAATATTTAAAACTCAAATCGATATTTAAGATTATTTTTAGTATTTTAAATTCCAATCCTAAATTTTAATTTTACACTTTTAATGACATATTTTTTGCCCTTCATTTCAAAAATTTTAGAAATCAAAACGAGAACGAAAGCTTAAATTCCTACACCATCAGAAACCGTGACAAAGATGAGATAAAAATTAGCAATTCAAGAACCCGCCCTGCCCCATAGCCATCCCTAATCTTATTTCTATCCGTTGTTAGCTTCTCCATAACAACTGCAACAGCTTAGCCTGCCATACCCTCACGTTACAATAGTAAAGCAGGGAACTTCAACCAAATAGCAACCAAGAATTTTTCTATCCCCCCATTTTTATTTAGAATCTTTAATAATATCACTAGTAAGATTAATCTATTATAATTCAAATGTCATATGTTTAAAGTATAAGAAAAAAAAAATTTACTTCTTTGCATTATAAGAATAAGACTATTTATATAAGGCCTTGCTGGAACTCATATACGAGTACACCCACTTTTTTTAATAATCCTGCAAAATTCAACATATTTCATAAAGTTTCTAGAAAATATCTAGTGCTGAGCGAGCGTATCATTAAACCCTAATAAAAGGTGTAAATTTGAATTTTTGCTGCTTTAACATGGGAAAAACCCTAATACATTTTCTGCTTGGACTAAAGTTACAATTGTCAGATCCTAAGAAAATTTAACTGCCAAACGCTGCTTCTCTTCTTCTCCTATCCCCCCATTCTATACTATCGGAAAAGGGCATAGGTTATGAAATGAATTCGTAGAGTACAACAATAGCCAAATACAACATAAACGGGCAAAAACCCCCTAGCAAACAAGATGTAATATAGCCACCCACATCAAGAAAAAAGATTACCCATGTGAAATCTTTCATGAAATTTGTGAGAAAAGTAAGGCCTGGGGGTGGAAAAATCTTCATCTATCAAATTGATAATTCCTTTGAGGCATTCATCTGGCAAAATAATCACATCCTCCTGTTAAGATGGTAAATCAGAAACGTCACAAAATGATCCTCCCACAGAAAATAATCTTGAATTACATATGAGGGCTTAAAAAGAAATATGCTCAAAAGGGAAATCAGGTTCTTCAGGACCAAACTTGAAAATCACACAGCATGAAACACAGAAAACAGTTCATAGGAGCTTTTAATCAATAATTACTCCTCGGCAAAATGCCAGCAAGATAGGAATATCTGGGATAACGGAAAATATACTTTTTCCAAGATTAGCCAGCTAAATCTAGCACTAAAATCATGGAGCTTCCATCCAGTAGGAAAACATTGCATTCAGCTGGCAAATCAATTAAAGGTTCCCAAAGGAACAAAATGGTCCTATTGCAACTCACTTGCCTATCAATATGTAGAATGTCATATAAAAAATTTAGAAATAAGCATACTAGCATCAAAAAAATCCTGATATAATAAAGGAAGGATTCAACAGACTAAGGTCCTGATGCAGCTCAAATATGCCAAAGACTGTCAATTAATAGCTGAGTAGTTTCAGCAAGCTTGAGGGGCAGGCCCAAGGTAAATGGTCAAATGAGAGAAAAATTGGACTTCAGGACAACGAGAGACAGAATGATTTAAGCTTGCCGTATGGTTCACCTAACATAAATCTGACCATATTTATTCCTTTCACCAAGTACAATGCAACTATATTTTACCATTTTGTTTATTAAAGACTAGAAAAACAAGTATATGGAGGAGAACTAGGAGCACCAAAGCATCATAGTAGTCCTCATCCCCTTGAAAAATAAAAATAAATGTAGAAGAAAATGAGTCGGGTACACTAAACTAACCAATCTCTGTCCCACCTCAGGAAACCCAAAAATTTCCTTCCCATAACAACAAATTGAATGGATATTCAGGCCCCAAAGGGTTAGGATGAATAGTGTGTGAAGATGAACCCACTTCAGCAAGATCCAATAACCATTTACCTCTGCAAGTGAGGGGATGACGGCTGATCTGGTGAAGACTGTTGAGCAGAGCGACCATGAAATCTTTGTTCCTCAAATCCTCCCCTCATTTGAGCTCCTTCAGCTGGTTGTGATGCTTCATTTGTGGCCGTGCCCATAAAACCCACAGGGCCAAGAGAGCCAAATTCAAGCTGCTCACCAGGTGTACCATATCGAGAATTGTCATGGTCATATGGATACAGCATAACCATAGAGGGCACGGTTTGTCCCTTTGATGTGACCCCGCTTTGGTTCATGCCTTGTAGCGGGTACATCCCGTATGCTACATTGCTGGAAGCAGCTTGAGATGAGTTTGGGCCCTTTGGGCGCAACGGGCCATTTTGTGACTGGTATGATGATATTGACTCATGCCTATATGAGCCCCATGGCCTGTCCGCTCGACTCTCATTCGCTGTCGATTTGTCGAGCCTTGAACTTGACTTATCAGCATGGCTGTGGCTGTGGCTGTGGCTGTGGCTGTGGCTGTGGCTGCTTCCGGTAGCTCTGGACTTTGAATTGGTATACCAGTTTCCTTCTCTGTCACCACGGTGCTCATTTCTATCATAATTGTAGTTGCTCCTCCTTGTCCCGGAAGAATGTCGGTCCCTAACAAGAGCCTTCTGAAGGGCAAAAGGCAAGATCACATATCTTTTGGAGTTTGAAGATCAAAAGAGAGACAAAGGGGGAAAATAATGCAAAGGAACAGAAGGTCAAAGAGCTACATCACCTCGGGAGCTGTTACAGATAACCTAACTTTTAGGTAAGTGAACACAATGGCTCAGATTGAACTATTAAAATTGAAGAGCCCAGATTGAAATGACCACTTAATTGTATAGATATAATTTGTACCCTTCAATTTTTATGGTTTAATCTAAACCATTGAATTCATCTAGGAGTCTAAAAGTTGGGCTCACCTTAACAGGACCCACACCAACCCCCTGCCCCCCAGTGCATTCGGGGGTGGGGGGGAAGTGGGAAATACTACATGGCATCAGAATCACATACACAATTAGAAATGTTGGACAAGCGGACTGAAATACACACAAAAAGAGCAGAGAGTTTAGGACCATCCCTTAACTTCTGTTCTCTCTCTCTCTCTCTCTCCCCTCTCCTATCTCTATGAAATTGTCTTATTTGGATCTATGTTGCAACACAATTTACAGCACCTGACCAGATACTTTATGATCAGTCACTTCAATCAGCGCTTCAATGACTAACAAACTCATCAGTGGAAGCTCTGGTGAGGGAAGAACGTTACACTAAACCTGACAATTTGTCAACCAATAGCTTACTCTGTTAGAAAATATCTTTTTATGTCCCTTTTTTTGGAGGGTGTTGGGGGATTGCCAGGTTGGGGCTTGTTATATCTTTACTTTATTAGCCAACTGTGCTAATTCTTACTGCTTTTAAGTGTATGCAGAGAAAGAGAGCAAAGAGACCATTGCAAGATAGAAATCGATGAAATTTATGCTACATGGTACCACTTGCTGCACTTTATGTTTTCTCCAAAACTGGGTACAAGCATATTGAAACTATTGATATCAGAAATGTTTACTTACCAAAAAAAGATATCAGAAAAGGTGACGCAATCTCTTTAAATTAGTATAGATGCAACACGAATCAAGCAGACCACAGCCCATGTCTGGGCAGCAACTAACAAATAATTCTTAAATCTACTGTTGTTATTTTTGAGATGCAAAAACAACTACATCAATAAGCACCAGAAGAGGAAGCACAACCTATCACTGGAAGAATATGAAGGAATAAGCACCAATGAAGGTTATGCATCAACCATGCTGTGTCCAAGCTAAAAATATGAATGAATTAAGTAGAGGTCTTTTCTATTCAAAGGCAAACATGCTTATCCAGAAGCGCTTCAACCTTTAGGTGAAGTGCCTTTACCCTAAAGATGCAAACAATTCTTCTCCATTCATTGGCACCATGTTAAAGCTAACCGAGTATCATTTTACGCTAAAAGCCATCAACATCCCTACAATTCCAAAATTTCGCAATCTTGATGATCCCCTTTAGCTGTAATCTAATTAAGGTCAAGGAATGAAGTGCCAAGCCTTCTTAGCGTAGCAAAATTTAGCAAACGATAACAGCCTAAAGGAAAATATCCTCCTCTCAAATTAGTAAAATTGCAATACCAATTAACGAGTGAAACCCCCCTGGTGTTTGGAGACAGATTTTGTTAAAGCCACAGTAAAACAAATAAACTTCGAAATCCATCAACCCACCCCCAATAAAGCAAGTAGCAACACTTCACTGCAGATATCTTGTTTCTGAATGGCAACACTTCACCTCATTTTTATCATGATGAGTCTTACAATAGGAGGACATTAAAGAAGCTATGTTGTCCTCAAACCCCAACGCTGAGCATCTCATCCAAAGTTGGACTTCAAATTTCTCCTCTCCAACCTCAACATAACACATCATTAATTCATTGTTATCTCCTTTATCATAGACATGTATAGCTTAAATAACAAAAAAAACTCCATAACCCACTTCAAGTCACACATGAATATATTAATAATTCTGCTTTCTTCAATAAAATTCCAAAAGAAGACCCCAAGTATCAACACACTTCCAGTTTTCCACAAAATTCTTAACTGCATTAAATACTATTAAATTGTGTTATTTGTCCCACAAACATTGAAGTGAAAAGAAGCCATTAAAAGGAGACCATCGTAATACACGTTCTTTCTTAAAACAATATCCACTATGCACCTATTAAAACAATGGATGATTACTATGTCTACTAATATGGGTTGATATAAAAATCATTTTTTATCCTTGAAATTGATTGAAATATGTTTTAATCCTACTTGATATAACACAAAAATGTCACACAGAGAGAAAAATATGTTTTAACCCTGCTTGTTATAATAAAAACATGTCACAAAGAACTTTAACAGAGTTATCACTTAACAAACAAAGAGCCTGAAAAAATGGCTTGATAACATCCATATCATCCACTTGGAAACTGTTGGTGATACAATGAGTGCAAACTCAGTGAATTAGACTAGAACTTCAAGCATGGGAATGGTTCAGGAAGAAAGCTTATAAAGATAAGTGCTTCTCCATCATTCCACTCGTTATTTTTTCATTTATTTGATATTATAAACTGGCAAAAAATATTCAAAGAAATGTCTCCCAACTTGTAGAATTTGCAGCAGGCCTGTGTCAATTAGCATCTGTCCTAGGTTAGATTTTTCTTTCACATTTTCAGAGAAGATCAATTCAGACTGCTGCAGTTTGTTCTATTGTATCCTTTTGGTGCTTCATCAGCAACTATTGAATTATATCCTTATCTTTTACTGAATAATATATCATTAATATCGGTATTTGTATAAAGACAAGGATTTAGAGTTGAGCCTATCATCACTACTTAAATGTCAAATCTGTAGATAAACATTTGCTCTAATCAGATACAAACACATTCTCACTCGCAAGTTTAAAGCCCATGACCAGAGTGATCTCCCGAATAAGCATCTGTTGAATAAAATCATGGCAACCAATATCAAATGCCATCTCTTAAATTATGTCCACCCCTCTCAATTTAGAACAATTTAATGTACCTCACCAATCAACTCAAATAACAAGGATTGCTACGGTATCCAGAAAGGAATCCACACTTCCATCTTGTTCTTGGTCTTGGAGAAGGTTTCAGTATAAATTTCAGGCACATAATCTCTTTCTTGTTTACTCATTTATTAAAAGCAAATTCATGTTCATATCTGTATTGAAGAATTTCTATGCACAGTTTTAATAACACACAAGTTGATTTCATACAAAGTTTCTTCAAAGATATGGGTCATTTTATATTCAACCATATTAAATTTATTTTTAGACAAAAGATGTGCTTCCTTCAAATTTTGGAGAAGTAAGAAATAAGGGGTCTCTCTTGAAAAAAATAAGTTAGGCAATTTGACTGACTACTTCATGCCAGGTTACGTTTGAGGCATCAAGCTGTAGGTGATTTGAATAATCTGGTACTACTTTGGGCAAAACTAATTTACTCTAATATTTGCAAGACTTCAGAAATATACACGGAAACTATTCTTCCCTTCTGCCACAGTCACTTAAATATGAAATCAGCAATAGCACAGCTAGTAACTGAAAGCATGCCAAGAAATTCACTCTTATCACCGATCTTCTATGTTGTAGTACTAAATCTCAAAACAATTTGTAATGTGACTGGATAATTTTGTTGCCATAATTTTCACAATAGAATTCCAGCTTCAGTTGGAATCTCGCTCCACAAAAGAACCCAACGGAAAGAAAATTTCCCAAGTAATAGTCAAAATGTCCCAATAACTCCCAAGTCCCTTCAAATGTGACTTCCATTGGCGTAAGGAAGCAGAGAAGAATATTAACAGACAAATAAAAAGTATGACAGTGCAATTATGAGTGAATAGAAGAATTAGAATATTTAATAATGCAGAAGTTAAAATTTCATATGAGAATATCTTACAGGGTTCGGTAGGTAGGTTCCTGTTCCACTACGATGTCTTGGAAGTTCATCGACATATTGGTAAACATTGGGCAGTCTGTTGGATACAGATTGAGCAGGAGCAACAGGCACAAGATGCTGACCATAACCCATTAGCTGAGAAAACATATTCACATTTGCTGCAAGGGGTCTTCCAGGGCCATCCCATGGGAACCGCCCGTGCAAATAGGCAGGAGGCGCAACAACAGATTGCTGATAAATCAATGTCCCATGATATGGTGGGTTTTGGCAAAATCGCCCATACTGTAAATTTTGCCAATGGCTTGCAAAATCACTGTTCAAAATATCGGACCTGTGCTCTTCTGATAGCTCAGCTGTAGTAGCTCTTCTCATGGAATGAGAAGCACGCAACACCTCTGACTCATCATGTCCCTCAGAAGAATCAAAATTTTGACCGGGACCATTATAATCAAGGCCATCCTCTGCACCTGGATGACTTGATGCATCAGACGTTGATGTTTCTGGGTGCATATTGTAAACTGGAAGCATTGTGAAGAAAGGCACTGGTGGTCCCGTAGGGTAAAATGTAAAAGGTACAACCCCAGAATTATCCATCACCCTTTGCCTTGATCTAGGGCCCAAAACCATGGGACCAATAGGCATTAATGAATCAGAGCCACATGTTTGGGCTGCTTCAAAACCAGATAAGTGATGCCTGGGTGCATGCAAGGCAGCTGCAGATGGACTTGTCGCGCTTCTTTCAGCCATTTCGGTGCCAGCAGTTGACACGGTAGGCCAGTCTCTGTTGTCATCATCTGCCTCCACAGTATGCTCAGTGATGCTATTCCCTTTCCCATAGACAGAAGATAGTGCTGCAGGAGCAGTTGTCTTCCTTCCTCGCTTTTCCCTTGTCAACTTCGAGACCTTTGGTGATGATCCATCCCAAGAACTCTCAGAAGAGGCCCTACTTCTCAGTGAACCAGCCTGAGTAACAGACAACGACCTTGAACTTGCAATCCTATCATCTGAGTAAACCTCATTTACTCTGTTGTCTTGGTACTCGTGAGTTTCTGGAAGTTCCACCCCCGTAAATCCTCGACTTTCTTTGGTGAACTTCTGTTGAGATCTCATTGAACTACCAGAGCCACCAAATCGAGATGAAAGAACAAAATTTGAACTGCCAGATGTTGATGGCTGCTGATCATCCGTGTTTAGCATTTCCAAACTTCCATCATCAGGACCAAATCCTTCGTTGGAGGGTCCATCTCGCTCTGGCCAAAAATCATTATCAGCATCTCTTGGTGACATTTCCACAGAACCAAAACTGGCGTTCCCTTGCTCAATCAGATCTTCCAAATTAGAGGTCAATCCAATTCCAGGGAAATAATGAGTTAATGGTGACGAAATCAAACCCTGAGCAAACTGCATGTTTGATGCCCAAGGAGCCTCAATCAATGGAATGTTGGCAGTAACTATTCCAGCCAAATTTCTCTGAGCATATCCAATTGAAGCCAGCATAGACTGTGAAATTGGCAGAGGTACAAGAGAAGCTGAATCCAAAGGCATAGGAACCTGCCCACCAAAATCATGTACAGAAGATGGCATCTTCTTCACAAGATCTTGTTCTTCCTGATGCATCCCATGTACCCTCATGAAAGAAACCTGTTCCTCACCTACTGCGCCAATTCCAGAAGCATCATGACAGATATTTAAACCATTGTTAATATCGGCAGAAACATCAAGGGATTGAGTAGAGGATATATGCCTGACAGATGAAGGATCATCTGTTGAAGGCATGGTGCTTTGCGGTGCAGTTTCAGATACTACATTCTTTCTCTTGCTGTTGTCTGTCCTTGCATGAGTAACCTGGTTTTTCCCACTTTCAGCAGGTTTATTAAGCCTAGCTTGGGATGATGAATCACTATATGTGTCTGTAAGCTCAGGACTTGACCGTGTCCTAGCAAAAAGATTCTTCCCTTGAACTTCAGGCATCATGTGTTCAGGTTTTGAGCTTCTTTGACCTCTATTAACAGGCACGCCTTTATAGGAATTGCTTTTCTCTGTGTGACCGGAAATCCTTGAGCTGTTTGGGTTTCCATAAATCTTCTGATTATGGGTTCGAGATGCCACAGCAACCTCATTAGTCTTGGGTGTGCTTTCCTGAGGATGACTACCACGCTGAGCAGCAAGGCTACGCAAACTATGAGGAGCCTCAACCTCAATTTCTCGACCAGATGAATTCTCGTTAATTTTCTTGCCGCTTGAATTGTTCCTGTGATTATGCAATCCATGCAAATGATCTGAATAAGGCGGTCTCAAGTTCCACAGATCAATTGTTGGCACATCAGGACGATTGCCACTACCATGCCTATCCCATGTGTTCATAAAAAATTGGTTTAGCTCAAAAACAATATCCTCCTTCGGGCAATCAAGCAGCCTTGCCAGCCTTTTTGCCCCAAATGCAAATGCACTGCGAATTCTGAAGAAATTTCCTGAAATATATATGTATAAATCATGTTAATTCAATAATTACAAACTGATAAATAGAATTCACGTAAACTTTAAACCATTAAGCATGTGATACCTCATGTTAACTAATATCTTTAAACATAAAAAATCTCACACACTCGACTAGTTGATAAAACTGATCATTCCTAGTTATATAAGGCAGATCAATTAGCCAAAGCTTATGGTCATTTAAATAATTGGTCGTCCAACAAAGAATCTGGATCACATTGCTTGTGCCATCCACCCGGAAGCTGATGCATGTCCTAAGACAGTGTGGCATAGGCAAGGGCAGCACACTGCTCTATATTACATCTAAAGAAAGAATTTTTTTCCCCCTTGGGATCTACACATCCCATTAAAGAGCAGTTCAAAACCCATATGTCCATAGCATCCTAAGGTGACACTTCATCCATCCTCTGCATTCCTATTATTTTTTCCAACACCCTTTTCCACCTTCTCAGTGATAAAAATTGGAATAAGCCTCCTAATAGTATAAGCAAATATGACTTTCTCCAATTACAACTTTGTGCAAACATAATTCTGCAAAATGAAAAGTACAGTTTGAAAAACAAATATCATATTAGCTCGCAGTTCTAAACTCCATATTTGGATCCAGAGAAACATAATAGACAGCATGCCAACAGGCATAAACAAAGGAAGATGGGAGTCACCCATTGGTTCTGCATGATTTCTGGATTTATAAGATAATGAAAGAGAGGCGCAAGAGGGCTAGGATTAACTCTGATAATATTTGAATATCTCATATTCTCCAACTTATAGAGCCTGAATACCTTTACTAACACTTCTTCCAAGATTGTTGTTTATACGTAATGGATCTATGACGTTGAAATGCTTGGAAACGAAAGGTTGCCCTTGATTTTCTTGGCCACCAGGGAAAACAGCATATACTGTACTACAGGCGTCAAGAAACAATTTGCTAAGCAGCAACTCCCCACTGTCTTTAAGAGGAGGCTCCGCTGTCAAATTCGCCCATAAATGAAATTAGAACTATCAAATATGCTAACAACTCAGAGTTCGCCAATCTATAACACATGCAACAGTGGTAAGCAAAATGCTGCATACCTGTTACATCTGGCAATGAGCCAATGGGCACAGGTCCCCATAAGCTAACACAGAAGTTGTCCCAGTCAAAATTACTAAAAAACTCCAGAAAACGGTAAAGAACCTGCAGATGCAAACAAGAAAATTTGGATTAAACAATATACGATTCAATCAAAACAAAGAGAGGGAGGCGGTGAAAATAAAACCTCAAGAGGGCCAGCAAATGAATTGTTGAAAACATGAAAAATGTACAGAACCAAAGTCTCGAGGGCATAAGTTGAAATAAGCCCGTGATGAGCACCCAATATACGACTCTCATAGTAACACCAGGCTTTGATCAAAATAATGCTACGCTTGAACAGATGATTTTGATTTATCAAATGGTCAACCTACAGAAGCAACAGTAATTATTAAATAACACAGAAAAACATAATCACAGACAACCTCTCCATAGTTTCAAGGGTAAAGATGTGTATATATGACCCATCCCAAACAACACGATATGAGAACCTGGTGCACTAGACTGCAATTAGAGGAAAAAATCTTTTTTTCTTTTGATAGGTAGAAACATTATCATAATTTATACATCAGAGGTCTCCTCTTAGTAACAAAGTATTCAAAATGGAAATCACCTCCTCAAGGAAACAAAGGGTGCACAACCCACCCAGCTGATTAAAAGATATGTCTACAACAATGTTTTCCACGAGACACTTTATTATCTTGACCTGCAATTGAGCATGAAATTATAAGGATCTATTAAAAATGAAACTTTGAAGCCAAGGTCAATAAAAAAGTGTAAGCTCAAGTACCAAAGATCTCCAGCTAAATAGACAACTAAAAAAAAGCATCCAAAAGTTCCTACGTTTAGACTGGATATGTAAGAAAATGCACAAAGCAACATACCAACATTCAGCATTATGGTACAAATAAAAGACTTAACATAATAGCTTGAAAAGGAATATACTCATATTTTTCCACCCATCATGCAAAAATATATCTATTTTAATGTAAACATCCAGCTTCTTGTGTTCGAGTACCCATGTTAAATTTAGAAATCCTAAGCATGTCTTAGCATGCCTAATTACTAGGTTCAGAGCATAGCCTTCTATTCACCAGCATCCTTCCACTGATGAAGTGACGGGGAGGATAGGGACCCCATTCTCCTTCCCAACTGCACCACAGGACGCTGTTTCATTCCGGACTACCATTCCCCTAACCTCAGGCTCTCTGACTCAGGAAGCTTAGTGGATATGTCAGAAAAGAAGTGGTGGAAAAAATTTTGTCTCAAAAGATTTCACCTTTTTGATTTCATCTTCCTTAGCCTCTTTTTTAGGGGAATGCTAGCTCAGTTTTTAACATAATGCATCTAATTACACTAAATTTCTCTTATCCAAATCTAGGGCTTGTTGATCAGTAACTAGTTCGTTAAAGGCTTTACAGTTTAATCACTCCCCACATCAAGGGATTCCTTACTTGGGAATCTACATTTGAAAAGTTTAAAGCACTGAAAAGGCAGTTGAACAGAACTTGGGAAACGGAGATAGGGCACATATTCTTTAGCCTTTCATATAACTATGTCAACATGTTCCTATTATTTGCAAAAATTTTCCTTTATTCTCTATTCCTTTTTGGTGAGGGAGAGGGAGGGGCAGAGGCCTCAAACACTCTTTCCATATTTATATTCATTAAGGGACATGAAAGTAATGATTAAAAAATGGATTAGGGAGCCAAGTGTATTGCAAAGTTGCCAATAACTGCTTAACTCAGATGGAAGCAGTGGGAATTCAAAATTGTTGCGAAATCTCTATATTATTGTTGTACTACACAGATTTCTTTTGGGAGTGCTATTACCACGATGGAACATGGTTTAACTTTGAAGGTACAAAGTTAAACTGTAACAACCGGTAATTATGTTCTTCATATTGTATGCATTTGAAGCCCTATTACAATGTGGGACAAAAGGCTATCAAATTTAATTTCAAAATTTTAAAACCATCTTATCTTGCTAAGTGAGATGTGACATCAAATTTGCTAAGTGGTACTATAGACCACGATTTCATTTGCATTAATATTGTTCACATATTAAAAAAAAATTGTGTCCTAGTGCAGAGGGCTTCCACATCATGAAGTTTGTTAGCATTCGATGTGCACAACCTTCCCCTGGTATCACATAGAAACTATTTCTATGGTTTGAATCAATGACATCTAGGTTATAATGAACTAGCATTAATCATTGAATCAAGGCTTATATACACAAGTCGCATTCCAATTTGGCAAATTTGATAATAAAAGATTTTTATATATTTCACAAATAACAAATGTTGTTGGCATTTTATGGAAATTTTAATTAACGCACAAAAACTAACAAACAAAATATTGAGAATTTATAAGGGTGTACTTATTTGGCAGGGACCGGTTTGGGTTCACGTCATTGCTATACTCTCAGTTTGGCTGGTGTGGTCTAGGTCTAGAAATAATAGAGGAATAGTTCCACTAATTATCCTAGTTTGACTTAATTCGACCGATTAGCAAGTTTAATAGCTTTAAAATCCCAAACAAAGTTTAATGGCAATAGTAACCTGTTAGTCCTAAAATTAAATTTGATGCTTTTTCGTGTCCCTTTCACTTTAGTTTAGTACTTTAAAGTCATGCTACGATGTAAACTTGGGATGATGTCAATTTGTCATTTTTTTTTCTGCATGCAGAAGAGTTGGCACTAAAATTGAAGTTGAGAATAGAATTGGAAAAATAAAATTTGTGTATATAATTGTGAAAAGTGAAATTTTGAGAAAATTTTTAGGTATTTTTTCCATTGTCTGGTAAAATCTCAAATCCAGATAAACAAAGAAAATTAGACACTCATTCACAACTAAACATGGTTAAGGGCCTGAGGCGCCAAGAGATATTGGATCAAATATGCAAAGGGGTAGAGAGAGGGAGAATAGCACAAATGGCATACTTCTGCCTGAATATACTGAACCTCCTTTACACGAAATTCAGCATTCTCATTCTTTTCTTCGCTCTCCAGTACGTCACGAACCTGATTAGCCCATGTATCCTTCAAATTCTGATTCTTACTGAAGGCTGTCAGGTCAATGTCCCCATCAGGTAAATAAGTCTTAAGAGGAACAGATCCAAAAGTAAACACCTGGAAAGAGATAAATAAATATGAAGTGTAGTTCGAAGGAAGAATGAAATTTGCATAAGCAAGTTACAGACATAATTTAAGGAAAAGAAATGTTACAGGAATTACTATGTAAATGTACATAGGCCTTCTTTTTTACTAGGAGAACAAGCAACACGCAAAGGCAGACAGTCAAATACAAAGAAAAGTAAAAAAAAAAACAAATGCACTGACATGGCTGTCCAACTGGTGGACTATGAGTCCACATCTTCAAACAACTAAAGCCCAAGCAACTACAAAATAAATGATATATCCCATAACAAATAAAAGAAATCGCACCTGGAAAATCATGCATCCATCTCCAGGACTTGAACACAGGATTGCAATAACAATAGCACTGTACTACCAGGGCTCTATTTGGTTGGACAGAAAGTTTTCAACAACAGAAAATATTTTGAAGATATTAACCTAATAATGCATCCTAATGAAGGAGGATTCAAGTATGTCTACTTGAGACAATCGTCCTTGCTGGAATAAAGGGCAAATGTCATTTAAAAAATTCTTTTAATTGGAAATTTTTGTATCCAAAATACCATGCAAAAATATAATCTCATTCCCTCTTCACCGAGAAAAGGAGACAAAGTTTAAAGACATTCCATCTTCTCTGAATATTCCTCTCTTGGAGGAATACCAAAGAGAGAGGAAGCTCATTTTCATTGAGATCTTTTAGAATAATATAGCCAAAACCTCAAAGTGATCACATTTTAACCTTTAACAACTCCCCTAGCAATAAGTTTCAAGGTAAATGCTTAGCCCAAATTCTCTCCTTGCATCAAAAAGTCAAATAGAAAAGGGCATTGAATCTGTATTGAGAGTTAAATATCATTAGTCTTTTCCTCCACTATGAACAAACATGACTCCAACACTTACCACGAAACTACACTTGTATCACTACCATTACTAGTGCCACATTAACAATTCCCCAGTGCCATTACCTATGTTGATATAAGCCTGCATCCACTACTTTACTTATCAAATCCAATAATGTCACTAATACTGTCATACAGCAACAATACATCTAGACTCACCACCAAACCATAACAACCGCAATTGCAGCACCAGCATCAGCACCATGTTAATTCCATTTGGGGAATTTTATCCAGGTGGATATCTTCACTTACATACATAGCTAATTTGTCCAAATCAAGACACCGCACAACAGCCCAAGTAGAATCTAGCCTGTGCAGCATTGATGGAAATAAGAAAAGGCACAAATGACGGCAGGTTTTCATTTTTTCCTTACCTGATTTTGCAGGCCAAGGACATCCTGGATGTTCAATGCACCAGGTCAGTCAAGTGCTTTAAAGAACTTGGTGACCATGGGTTGCGTTGGAGACGGTAAATTTATCAAATCATGGCATTATCCCACATCATAACATTAAAAATGACAAAGAGGGAAATATAGTAGTGCGTGAATCTAGCAAGGAAACTCCAACAACGGCATCTATAACAACAAAGCCACATGTCTGACTAAGTGGAGTCAACTCTATCAATCTTGTTGCTGCATTCCTTACAATCCAGAGTAACATCTCTCAAAATATTCACATCATCTCTACTAACAACAATATTGGACTATTAAACCCTCAGAGGATGTGAAAAACCTCAAAATATTATGGCATACATTTTCATTAAAATATGAGGAAATAAAACGTTTGGTACAGTGACCAACATATACTTCTTGCGTTATATATAAAATATTAATTCTCTCTATCTCTATCTCAAACTACAAAAATTTTATGATTATTTCTTTCTGCAAATTTCATGATTATTTCTTAAAGCAGAATGTTACGTTTGAACAATATTTACCTGAGCATGCTTTCTAAAAGAACAAACTCTAACAGACAACTCAAGATTTTTTGTCCTTGCAGCACCTTGAACCACAAAGAATCAGAGGTAAACCTTCTGCTCTAGTACAGAGCATGCGATCATATTGTATTGAAGAACCTCTGAAATAAACTTTTTTGGTCATTCCAATTTTGCCCCAACATTGCACGTGTTACAGACGAAACAGTGAATGATAAAAAACTTCAGAACACTGATACTATTCAAAACAATTTCTGAAATGTAGCTATAATATCCCAAGCCATGGTCTTCTTGTTGCAACTCCCTTCCTGAAATTCTTTTTCTTTCCATCCCTAAATAAACAGTTGTCCTAAACAAATAGATACAGAACTACTAATTTCAGGACCGCATTGCTGTCAAACTACAGATCTCCTTGTATCATAAAACTTGTGTTACTAGAACGATTGGATAACAACATCGAACACCTTTCAATGACTGATATACAGCTTTATATTTATGCACTGCATGCAAATGAGAGCCTCAAGTCTCCAAAGGAGTAAGATAAGCCACCTTAATGCATTAGCCAATTAGAAGGATTTGAACTCTTACTAAACCATCCTTTGAGATGAAAGGAACCCAAAAAGCATTTGATCATAATCCATTTGCTTTGTAAGCTTATCTTAGCTACATACTCAACAGGAAGCGTGATAACCTAGGTTTGGGCCACCTCCGATGTCGATCTAGAACTCTTCATGTCAACTAATTAGATCAATTCCTATCAAAATTGGTAAATCTTTCTTTGTTAAGATAAAGGAGAACAAAGGAGAGGCCTTTCAAGTGCCATTTAGATTCACTTCCTGGGACAACATACTACCTCTAGTCTAGGGCTCCTCTAGACCCAATAGATTGAAATTAGTCTCATCACCCGAAAATATAGGAATAAGAATGATATTCGTTATCTCCTTCATATAAGTTATTAGAATGCCTCTTTGTCGCAAAAAGAGAGGCCTACAAGAGGAGACTTTGCTTCCTTAATGTGCCTTGCCTACTATCTTTGAATATCGCTTCATTCTGGGCGTAGGCATTAACCATCCACATAACCAAATCCTTCCAATGTGCCACATGAAGGACCAAAAAGGATATTACAGAAGATAGGATTTACAGAAAAATTGGCCCAACACGTCCATGTGGGGCTACGTCATAACCCATGGTGCATGAGAATTTTTTTGATTGTTTACAATAGAACATTCTCCATAATTTATCACGCATCTATCCAGAACTACTGCAAGTATAACACCAGTTTTAAGCATAAATGCGACCTTAATAATACTCCGTTAAATATTAAAAGAATAGCTACAGTGATTACCACATACTGCCATAACAACTAATGCATAATGGAATAATTAACTCCTATAAACAGACACTTGATCTCAAGACTGCTTCTCATATTTAAAATGCACACAATTTGAGTTAACCCATAGCAATGTACTGTAAGAAGTAACTTCACCTGACAAGAGAAGCATTTCATGATGAGCTGCTGCACATAATCTGCAACAGCATTTCGTCGCTCTTCAGAGGGCTGGTTGGGTTGAATGCGGGCAATGAGCTCTGCAGTTCTCCCCTCAGCCATGGACCATCGCTCGGCATCAAGAACACGAATCACTGAAGCCGATTCACTGGGCAAAAGCCCATTTGGCAATAGCCCATTCGGCTGCACCAGTTCCTCAAGTTCGCCCATGCAAGGCTATTCCTTTACTCGCTCCAATGTGCTATATAAACACCCCTCCCGACGAGGCCTCAAATTCAAGCAACAAAACACTGCCTTTTTCCACCCATTGGAAAAGGACAAGCACGACAAAAAGTATGGGAGTTAATCAGGTTCGACAAGAAAATCCAAGCTTTACAAGTCTTCCCAAATTTTCGCTTACCTAAAAACCTTGTGAGCAAAATGATTACTATTTAATGTTCTTATATCCAAAAAAGTCTGGAACACTCCGAAAAGTCTGAGACCTTGGGATGTAAGTAAGTATAAAGTAACTAGAAAGACCATATCCTACACTGGCAGCGAAAAGGCCCCCAAAATACAACAACGAGAAAACCCCAACAAGATATCATACTCTGGCTGCTACTACGAAAATTCCAACGTTTTCGTGATCATCCAAAACCCCCAAAAAAAAAAAAAAAAAAAAAAACAGATAAAACAAAAATATCTCAATAATTGAAGATAGAAATCTAAAAATGAGATGCTCGGGGACAAATTGGACTCAACAGGTTTATCAAAACCTAGCTGGAATTGATTGTAATATTTCGAAGTGCCCACAATCCGTAAGGTCACAGCAATGTCAACGTATCGCTAGTTGGTCGAATAGTGAGAGCAGAAAGTAGACATAGAAGGAATAAAGAATATATTAAATATGATTGATTGTCGCTATTATATTGCTAAGAGTATCAACAACAACGCCAAAGCAGAAGCTATGGATCGCCAACAACAGAAGGAATTTAAGGGTTTGATGTATAAGAATATCAGAAAGGTTTGAAATTCAGACGCTGGATTTGTTGGAAACGAAGGGTTTTTGAAATGAAAATTATATGGGAAAGGGAGATGGAGAATCTGATGACAGAAGGGGATGGGGGCGAGAGGAGAGAGATTGGGGGAGAGAGTTTCCCTCTTCACCAACGGCCCAAATGTTATTCCCTATTGGTTTGTTGCCCTAGCCTTTGCATGACAGGGGCCCAGCTAATATTTGGGCCTTCAATCGTAGCCCAAGCTTATTCTACAGATATTGAGTCCGATATGGAGAGAATATTTATAATAGAAAATATGTTTTTTTAATTTAGCAAAATGGAGGTACAGAAATACAGTATAATTTTAGTTCTTATGTTGTCTACTCTTAATAAAACATTAATA
>JAODPA010119973.1:0-18228 GCA_025585075.1 Nepenthes mirabilis | reverse complement strand
ACTTTAAAATCTAAATCGGATTTCGAACAACAGCACAGGCGCACCTTGGGCGCCGCTCCAAAATCTCGATCATTCCTTAAAATTTTAGAATATTTTAATTTACTTTTACCACGTCTGAAATACCCAAAATCACAATTAATATTGAAATAATCCAACCGGGATCCAAAATATTACAGATTGTCCTCGTGGATTTCACTCATTGGCCTTGTTCTGGCACTCTTTGCCTTTAGAGCGCAACCGTTTCTGGGGAGAACTCCGCCTATTCAAACGCACAAACCCCTTCTCAGATAACGCTCTTTGCTACTTCTTGGGCGGTGTAAAGTTTTGTATTGCTTGCGATCCTTCCTTCTTTCGTCTGCTCTTGCTGCAATCCGACTGGAGGAGTCGTCTTCGTTGTCCAGATCGGGATATTCTTCTAGAGAGTCCGAAACTGGGACCCATGCTTCTAGGATCTCGAGTGTCGCCGCATAGGAGGGGCATCACTCGGAGGCTACTGTTGTGGGCCCTGTGCGATCCCCAAGGGAGCCTCCGAGCTTTGAGAGGGCGAAGAGGTTCGCCGCCTCGTGGGAGCGTGGCCCAGGGAGGGCGGATTTCTCCCTTTGATAGGTTGCCAGGGCGGTCGAAGAATAGGTGGAGATAGAGCAGTTGATGGCCCGCGCCGCACACTTTGAGGAAGTATAGGTGGAATTGGAGGCGAGGGTGTCCAGGCTTACCAGTGCTAACGTGGGGGCTTGAGCCCTCATTTTTGCTCTTCAGGAAGAGCGTGAGCAGCTACGGAGACCGTTTGGGACGGAGGTCGCACGGATGGGGACTGAGTGGAGGTCAAGTTTCCTGCCGGAGGAAATTGGCCTTGCACTAGAAAGGAATTTCTAGGACGACATCCGTCTCAGCCGGAGACTAGTCTTATTGGAGGACCCAAATTTCTGCATCAGTGTCTTGGATTCTCGAAAGTCCAGTGCCCGGACATGCGCGGACTTGGTGGAGTATTTGACACTAGGATCCTCTGCGGTGCAGGAGGGACGTTAAATGTGTCATACTGTCGTAAGCTGTTGTAACAAGTTATTAATGAATATCATAATGAAATTCAACACTTGGCTGTGCCGTTTTATTTTCCGTGGTTTGCTGTGGCTGAACGATTTATTTTCATTCCCGTGCATTTCTCTCGGAAGTTCCACTGTTGTCCTTTCCGATGATTGAAATCCCTGCATTAAATGCGGGTGTGACAGCATAAATTTTTGCCAAGCAGCTGAAGTGACATGGATCTGCAGTCTGACGAATGGTCATGATTGTTGACTACTGTTGGACCCGTGACGCTTCCACGAGGCAAGCACGCGGCCTAGCCACTCTGTGGAGGCGTTGTTTGGGTTTCTCGCGCATTGGCACTTCATTGCCTATTTAAACCAGCCTTCTGAAAAATTTCCTTTGTTTGTTTCCTTGCGCTGAAAATTTTTCAATCTTGTCCCACACGGTGAGAGAGAGATGGCAAAGAAGAGAGAGTCTCCTTCCACCGTGCGAACTTCTAGGGTGAGTCGGCATGGGGTCGACAACACAGGGTCTGTCTTGATGACTGGTGCCATCGCCGCTCTGACATAGATTATGGGATCCCCAGCGATTGGGGTTACCGTGCTCCTGGCTCCGCGGACAGAGCCAACGCTCCACCAGATGGCTTCGTCACAATTTACAAGCACAATTTGAGAGGGGGGCTATGTTATCCCATGCCATGCACTCTATATGCACTTGTGGAGGGGTTGGGCATTCCTGTGGCGAGGCTTCACCCTAACGCCCTCCATTATTTGGTGTCGTTGTGTATCTTCGCTCTCCTTTATGGTGGCTCTTTTGACGCCAAGGCGGCTAGGTTGATCTTTTACTTCTCAGAGTTGGAAGACTGGATTTCCATGTCGCCGAAGACCGACTTTCACTTTCGAGGGACCAATCCTGACTCGATAAAGAATTGGAAGAGCCGATTCTTCTTCTTGCAGGAGCCCCCTAACTCTGAGCTTCCGCGCGAGTGGGGTCCAATTTTGGAGTTCTTCTAGGAGAAAGTGCCGACGGATGATGCCAAGGAAACGACAGAGTTAGTCACTGCCATTGAATCCCAGATGGAGAAGTCCTCCATCGAGGGCTAATTTTTGACATCCATTACGTTTGAGGCCGCTAAGTGGGGGCCTTCGTCAGGCTGGCACGTCGTCGGTCCTACAAAAAAGGATCCTGGGGAAGTCGCCATTCCTCCACCGTCCGGAGGGGACGAGAAGTAGAGTTGTTCGTTACTAGAATCATCTTCAGATGAGGTGGAGATTGAGGCTCCCTTGAAGAGGTTGAGGGAGGCCGGAGGTACCTCCACGTGGAGGTCGCAAAGGTTGGCCGCTGGTTCTGCTGTGTGGGTTCGGGCTCCAGTCTAGGAGGGGACGTTAAGCGTCAGGCCTCAGGAGGAGGTAGACAAACCCGTTCCGATTTCGGCCATGGCGTTAGCTGAGTACAGCATCCCTGAAGTGGGGTTTCATTCTGGTAAGGAGTCTCCCGTGCACTCCTTCGTCGATCTGGTCATGGAGGTAGCTCCAGGCACGGCGGGCGGTGCGTTGGTCCTTGGTGACCCGGAGGAAGCATGCGCGCCAGCGTCGGAGTTAGAGGGATCTTCAGAGCCGGTTGTGATCTTTGCGAAGCCAATTTCGGAGGGGGGATCCCAGAGGATGTCCCTGTGGCGTCAGAGGCGGAAGTTGTATCGGAGGTTGGCCCACCGGTCCCTGAGATGGCCATGGGAGAGATGGCTTCAGAGCTAGAGCCCCCAAGCGTTCCTTTGCCTTCTGCGCTTCCAAACCATCCGAGCCCCATGGGAGTCGCGGTTGAACACGAGGAGCCCTTGGGCGCGTCTGCGTCAGGAGATTTAGCACATCCTCTGGACGCCGCTTCCACTCAGGTACAATCGCTCTGAACTGGTCGTTCTTTTGTAGTCATAATTTTTGGGCATTCTTCTGATTTCTCCTTTTTCCATGCAGATTCCTGAGGATGCCAACTCTCTTGATGAGCTAACCGCCCTTCTGCACACTGTCTAGCGCAAGAGAGCCAAGATCGCTTCCCTTCAAGAGGACAGTGAGCGGGCGCACGAGGAAGTTAGGCGCTTGAAGGAGGAGAATGGGCAACATTCGTCGGAGGCCGTGCATTTGCACCTGGAGGTGGAACGGACACCGTTCTCGAAGATGACAATTCACGCTTGTCCAAGGATCTGAGGGGTCGGCTCACTCTGTCGGAGGCGAATCTCGTGATGGAGACTTGATTTTGGGCTGACATTTTCCTGTGCCGTAGGATTGCTTCTCTTGCGGTTCCTGACATCCCGGAAGGAGTCTTCCACCCTGGCAACACTTGGGTCTAGGACAGGTCTCGCCTAAGGAATTTCCTTGAGGAGGTTGGTCCGTCTGACCCTCCACAGTAGTCTTGTCTGTATACATTACTTTTCTTACCTCTTCTCACTTTTTCTTCCCCTTTTTTTTGCATACGTGAATGAAAAGTAGCTCCTTTCTCTTTTGTATACATTGTCTCCCAATGTGATCTGTGAGGTCGCATCTCACGTTCAACAACGAAGCTATTGTCGACAAGGCTCAAATCTGGTGCCTTCTTATGCTGTACTCATCCTTCTTCTGTGGATGTCGTCGCATCTCGTGCGTTTAATGGAAAGTTAGATCCAGTAAAGTGGACGTCGTTGCAAGTCCTATGGAACCGCACTGAGGGCCAATCGAGTTTCCAGGCCACGGCAGCTGGACTTTGGGTCTAGGCCTTTCATAGTGCGGTATCCGTGTTAGGTGCGTGGCCCCCACTCAAGGCGTCATCGCCACAGTGCATAAGGTTCTAGCCCTCAATCATCGTAGACTGAGGGTGCTCTCTTCTTCGTGAGAAGGTCGTTGCATGCCTGCTATTCTTGCCCCCTAAGGTTTTAGTGGCCGCAAGTTGGGAAGCTTCAAAAGCCCCAAGGCCTAATGTCTTGACCGCCTGGGTCGTTTGGTGCGAAACCAAGGTAACGGGTCACTGGGACCCTTCCGACGTGGTGTCAAAGTCCGGATGTGTCTGCTTTCGGACCGCTAGATGTATGGTCGAGGCTCGGACGAGACCGCTGATGGGCCACTTGGTGCAGGGCCAATGGACTGCTTTGGGCCACTCGACGGAAGGTTGACGTTTTGAGGTGGCCGCTCATGGACCACTTGGCACGGTGCCAATGCCTCGTTTTACGGACAAACGATTGTCCTCTCGACTTAGGGGTAGTCTAGGTCATATAAATTTTGAAATGCTATGCATGCTAACACTTCACAAGAATGGAGATGCAGGCTAACAGGAATAATTAATTTTATTAAGCAAAAACTTGATGCATGTACAAGTACTCTTCAGGATGCATGTGTGTGCCTTACCTAGATCGGCGCTGCGTCACTGGTAGTATTTCCTTAGGTTGGTGACATTCTAGGTCCGGGGGACCATTTTTTCGTTCTGGACGCACAGCTTGTACACCCAACTCCGGAGGGTTGCGGAGACAAGGAATGGGCCTTCCCACCAAAGGGAGAGTTTGTTCCTACTCGCAGCTTTTCCCATCACCTCTACGCTCTGAAGGACCATATCTCCAACCTCAAGCAAGCGAGCTTTCATCCGCTTGTTGTAGTACTGCACGATACGTTGTTAATAGGCTGTGGTCCGCTGGTGGGCTGCGTTTCGAACTTCTAGAAGTAGGTCAAGGCTTTCCTGGAGTCAGTGAGAGTTGGTGGTTGGATTGAAACATTCGACCCGCAAGCAAGGTAATCCTTCTTCAAGGGGACTATAGCCTCAGTCCCGTAGCAGAGGCTGAAGTGTGTCTTTCTCGTCGGTTCCCGCGGGGTTGTCTGATATGACCAGAGTATGGAAGGTAGCTCTTCGACCCATGAGTCCCCTGTGTCCTCCAACTTGGTTTTTAACCCGTGCAGCAGCGTGCAGTTGATTACTTCAACCTGTCCATTGGCCTGAGGGTACACTACGAACGTATGGACCAGCCTGATGCACTGATCTGTGCAATACCTTGTGAACCATTTGCCAGTGAGTTGGGTTTCGTTGTCAGTCACTATAACCTCGGGAATCCCAAAGCGGCAGACAATGTTTTGATGTAGAAATTTCGTTGCATTCTGCTCGGTGATTCTCGCCAGAGGGATTCCTTCTATCCACTTGGTGAAGTAGTCAATCCCGACATTTAGGAACTTCCTCTACTTGGAGGCCAAAGGTAGCGGTCCGAGAATGTCAAGCCCCCATTGCACCAGTGGCCATGGGGACTGAAGGTTGCGCAACTCTGTGTGCGGTAGGTACGTCATGGAACCGTGGACTTGGCAGCTCTCGCATTTCCTGACAAATTCCATAGCATCTCGCTTCAGGGTTGGCCAATAGAGACCTTGTCGCATGATTTTGAACGCAAGGTTCTTTCCCCCAATGTGCGAGCTGCATATGCCGAGGTGTACTTCACTCAGAGCGTACTCGGCTTCCTCGGGGGTAAGGCATTTCAAGAAGAGAGTAGAATATCCTCGCCTGTACAGCCTCCCGTCGAGGAGCGTGTACCATCCTCCTGTCTTCTTGATCTGTTTGGCCTTGTCGGCGTTGTCGGATAAAGTTCCGTCGGTCAGGTACTTTCTGTACAGAGTCATCCAATTGTCCCCCACATCGACCCGCAGCACTTCTTGGTCCGAGGAGTCGATACTAGGTGCGGCTAAAGTCTCCCTCGATTCCCTGGCATACTGTTCCGGGGATCCCACAGCCGCGTCCCTGGCCAGCCAGTCAGCTTTTCAATTGTCGGACCTAGGGACATATTTGATTAGGAAGTAGTCGAACCCCTAGATCAAGGTCTTTGCCTTCGCCAGGTATTTCACGAGCTGAGGATTTGATGCTTCAAAGATTCCTTGGATCTGGTTGACCATAAGTTCGAAGTCGCTGTGTATGACCAATGATTTTGCGGAACATTCCTTTGTCAGGCAAAGTCCTACGAGAAGGGTCTCATACTCTGCCATGTTGTTGGTAACTGTGAAGGGCAGCGCGACAGAGTACGTAATCTCCGCGCCTTTCGGAGTCTTCAGTACGACTCCAGCTCCGCTACCTGCTTGTGTGGACGAACCGTCGACTCTCAAGGTCCACACCAGGACGTCGAGGTCTCCCATGCTCCCCGGGCTGCCATGGTCATCTTGAGTAGGGGTCACCGCCTCAACAATGAAGTTCGCTAGGGCCTGACCCTTGAGGCTCGGCCGAGGTCGGAACTCCACGTCGAACTCTCCCAACTCCACAGCCCACTTGACCAGTCGTCCAAAAGTTTTTGATTTCTATAGGATCGACTTCAGAGGTTGATCCATTAGCACGACGATTTGGTGTGTTTGGAAATAGGGCCGCAGCTTTCACATCGAATAGATGAGTGTCAACGCGATTCTTTCGGCGTGCGGATAGCGGGCATCTACATTTGTCAGTATCCAGCTTATTAGTATACCGGCCGCTGTGCTCCCTCTTGCTCTCTGACCAGCACAGAGTTGAGGGCCGTTCTTGACGTAACTAAGTAGAGGTACGGGTCCTCGCCCATGCACGGCGAGCTCAAGAGAGGTGGGTTGGTGTGGTAAGTTTTCAGCTCTTTAAAGGTTTCATCACATTCCTCGGTCCACCGAAATCCTGATGATTTTGTCCCCCTAAGTGCCCTGAAAAAGGGCAAGTACTTCTCTGTGGACCTGGTGAGGAATCGCGAGAGGGACGCCAGCCGCCCGGTGAGTTTCTGTACTTCCTTCACCGTCCGCGGAGGGTTCATGTCGAGGATGATTTTGATCTTTTCTGGGTTGGCTTCGATGCCGCGCTTGGATAAGATGAAGCCTAGGAACTTCCCAAAGGTTACCTCGAACGCACATTTGGCAGAGTTGAGCTTCATCCTGTGCGCCCGGAGGATTTGGAAGGCCTCCTCTAGGTCACGGATGTGGTTGTCAGGAACCCTACTTTTCACAAGCATGTCGTTGACGTACACTTTCACGTTTTTTCCGATATGAGCCATGAACATCTTGTTCACCAAGTGTTGATGGTTGCCCTGATATTCTTAAGGCCAAAGAGTATCACCAACACGACATATTCTTTGGGCAAGCCTTATTCATGTCGGTGAAGTTTACGCATATTCGCCATTTGCCGTTACTCTTTTTCACCAACACGACATTAGATAACCAGTCTGGGTATTGGACCTCCCGAATAAATCCGGTGTTCAGGAGTCTTTTCACTTCTTCCCTTATAGTAATCAGCTTCTCGACGGAATGGTTCTTGCGCTTCTACCGCACGGTCTTGTGGCCGAAATCGAGGCCCAACTTGTGGACCATCACTTCAACCGGTATCCTGGGCATGTCAGCAGGAACCCAAGCAAACATGTCGGAGTTTATCTTCAGGAAGGTGATTAACGGATTGCGGTTGGCAGGTGGAAGAGAGTTGCCCACATGGACACACTTCTCCAGCTCGGCGGGATTCAGAGGGATCACTTCGGTAGCTTCTCTCGACTGGGCTTGCTGCAGCAAGGCTTCATTGCGGAGGTCAAGATCTTCGTCCGGGCGATTTGCTGCTACAGGGGCGACTTGAAACAAGTAGCACATCCGTCCCATCACTTGGTCCCCAAGTACTTCTCCCACGCCGCACGGGGTGGGAAACTTAACATTCAGATGAGGGATCGACGTTACGGCCTCGAAGGCTGTGAGGAAAGGTCTGCTCCGTATAGTATTGTAAACAAACGGTAAGTCGACGATGAGGAATGCCAGCTCTCGCGTTGCGGCATGCAGGTAAGTTCCCATTGTGACCTCTAGCCAGACTATCCCCTGTACGGGCACTGGTTCGTTATCCAGGCCAAACAAAGGGCCATCGACCGCTCTCATCTGACCTTGCCTCAATCCGAGCTTAAAAAAGGCACTGAGATACCACAAATTCTACGAGCTTCTATTATCAATGAAGACTCATTTCGGCTGGTAGTCAGCCTTACCGTCTGAAACGAGGGCATATACAACAAGGGGATCAGTATGGGGACGGTTACATGAGCCATATCATCGCTATTAAAGCTAATGACATCACTCCTATCCCCTATCCTCGCTCTCTTGCTGCTAGAAGTCGACTCCTACTCCTTCTACCTGGTGCTCCTGGTGGCTGTGGTAGAGATCATGTTGATTACACTGGCGGCCGTACGCCTCTGGGGAAGCTCACTGGCCTCGCCCTCTGAGATTGCAGGGCTTACCCCGAACCTTCATGAATCGTTTAAGGTGTCTGCGGCGGATCATGTTCTCTATCTCCTGCTGTAAAGTCCTACAGTTCTCTGTAGAATATTCGAGGCAGCGATGATACTGGCAGTATTTTGTCTGGTCGCTGCCGTTCTGGCCTTTTGGCATTTTCGGACATTTGAAGAACTTTTTATCCTGGATCTGTATCAGGATGTTCATGCGGGTATCGTTCAAGAGAGTCAAGGACGTTTGTCTGTGATCCTTCCTAGATCCCGGCGAAGGGCGCGGCTGCTTGCAGCGCTCCTGGAAGCAGTTACCGTTGCCATTCCTCTTCTATCCGTTGGTAGGCCGGGGAGCTTTCCGAGGGCGGTCTACTCGCTCAGGGTGCTTTGCCTCGTTCGCCTCCTTCATTGTGATGTAGTCTCAGGTGATGGCTTCGGCCTCTTGGAAGCACTAAGGGCACTGGTGCGACGGGTGCTTGAAAATGTCCCCTGCTGCCAACATAGCAACGAAGGCGTTGAGCTTCAGCTTGTCGGAGAGCTAGGGAATCCGACGTGCCTCCATGATGAAGCGGTTGAGAAATCGCTTCAGACTTTCGTCTGACCTATGACGGAGGCGGACCAGGTGCCATGGCTGCCTCTCTTCTCTCCGGCGGGGGGTAACTGACTCAAGAAACACTTTGCTAGCTCATCGAATGAGCGAATAAAATTTGGCAGCAGGCCGTGAAACTAGAGCAACGCGTCCCCCCTGAGGGTGACGAAAAAGCACTGGCACATCATGGCCTCGCTTGTTTCCTGTAGGGACAAATGGGTGCGGAAGCAGTTGAGATGGTCCATTGGGTCCTTGCTCCCGTCATACCCTTCTAGGACGGGCATCTTGAACTTGTGGGGTAGTGGCTGAGTTCGCAGGTCCATGGCGAAGGGTGACCTTTGAAGGTCAGCGGAGGATCGTGCGAGTCTTTCCTTGTGCAGGAGATCCCACAGTACCCTGACCTTCTCCTCCATCGGCAGGTCGGATGCCCCTCTCTGCACGTTGATAATGTCGCGAAGCTCCGTGTGGTCCTGAGGGCGTGGGTGGACTTGTCGGTTGTGGCGTCTTTCCTTGCCGGGGGGGGGGGGGCCACTCACTGTCAGAGTCTACGGTGGTCGGCTTCCCTTGGCCGCGGGAGTTACGAGGGTTACTCCGCTCAGGGCTCTCCCTCCGATCATGCCGGCTGGGATGGCTTTCAGCTATGAATTTGACCCTACTGCCGGAGGCCGCCTGGGCCCCTGTGTTATCAGGTCGGTCGAAGCTTCTCCTGAGGGCTGCCGGGCGACGCCTTCGTTACTTGGAGGAGGATGCCTCGGATGCTGGAGGGGCAGCCCCCATTCAACGGGTACCCGTCCGATTGTCGAGGACCTGGAGTGCTAGCTTTACGTTGCCCATGTCTGCGGCCAGGGGGTGGATGTCGGGTTCTGGATGGGTGTCCGCAGCCAGGCGGTGGATGTCGGGCTTGAGACGGGAGTCCGCGTGTCTTCCCACATAGGGGTCTTCACTGTGAGCGACGACGTTTCTTGTTGGGGCACTGGCTTGTGCTCTAGTATTCACCATTCTTGATGCTTTGGAATGAAGGTGAGAAGGAGACGCTAGGCTTCTTGTCTCGTTTCCCAATGACGGTATCAATGTTGCGTCCTGGGTCCTCGGTTGTCGTACAAATTATGGAGCCTTCAGATTTCTAGCCGTTCTGAAGCATTCGCGGAAGGTTCTGGTCTCTGTCTCTATTAACTTGATGCCTGCACAACACAATTAACGAATAAGAGGTCAGAGGTTCGGCGGAATTTCTCCTACCAATGCCACTCTGATGCTCAAGTCAGCAAATTCGCGCAATGAAAGGAAACGGGGCGCACGCTAAGAGGTGCGCGAAAGTGTGTTGCAAATGCGTGGGTGGTGCGTGTATGTTTATGTGGGAGAGTAATGAGCGGGTGGTGGAAGGCCTGACTCCCTATGTGCACTGCTGTGGGTGGCTGACTTCCTGTCGCCTGAGTAAGCTCAAGAGTTTGGATCTGGAGGATAGCTTGCAAGCTTAATGCTCGCGGCACTGAGTTAATTGTCATGGATCCGATTGGTCCCTGTCTTCGTTGAAGAAGAGGGATTTTATAGGTCCCCTAATGAGAGGCTTTTGGCACGAAAACTCCTGTTGTTAGGGTTCATTGGCCGCTGATCGCTGTCGACGATTGCCGACTTGTCGGCTATCGTTTTGTGGTGGCAGGCAGACTACCAGGTATTACTGGCCACGCTTGGTCTCCCCTTGAGTTGGGATTGGTGGGTTGCCTGTGGGCGGCCGCCTAAATCGCAGGTGGTAGCGTTGACTGTTTTTCCATTTGCTGATTTTTCCTACTCTTTTTCCATTTTTCGACAGCCGCATTAATAAGCTGCAGGAGGGTCTTGTTGGCTGCTGATTGTGGACTGCCATGTAGCCGTCCCGTGTCGTTGGGCTTTGATGGCCCATTAGGTGCCTGTTCCGTGGGCTGGGCTTCGGATCTTCTTGGCCTGTAGTATTGGACCCAACAGGTGTGAACAAATAAATGTGTAAATCTTGGATCCAATTATATATATGCAGATGTCATAAGGATTGAAAGTTTACCTTCCATCATTAATGGGAACACCTGACCATCCTTAGCTATGATTGGCATACTCTATCCCCAAATCAATAGGCTTTCTACTTGTCTACCTCAAATGGTGGGGCCATTTCTTGATCAAACGGTCAGATTAGTTTCAATTAGTGCATGCTCCCGATTGCTTGTAGTATGGCTACTTTCCATAGAAACATTTGCAAAACCTGAGAAGTGTCCTTGATTGTTATCCTCCCAGCATCCCTTGTATCTTCATTGCTTTTCCAGTCCCCTTGTCTCCGGATATTGACATCTTATATGATCTTTCTAATCCCGAGTTTTATCTTCCATGACCTACACTTTTCTTCTTGAAAAACTGTGCTCTCATAATCTCTTACTCAATGAGTAAGACTTGATCTAATACTTTATCATAGACCCTCAACAGGAATTATGCCAATTGTCTTTTGGATTGCATCATTTAAACATTGCAAAAACTTCAACGTCCGCTTATCTTTATATAGCATCAGCATCAAGTGTTGCACAAATCAAACTAGCTTGGTAAATTTCATGTCATATTCCAGCATGTAGAAATATTTTTACTTTAGTTTAAAAAATTTCTCTGCTTTTAAGTCTCAGAGGATAATTGAAAAACATTTATTATAAAAAGTCTCCATAAATATATTCCACAAAATCTTATCATTTTCTAAATCCCAAACCCTCTGTCATAACCCGTTAATGGTCAACCTCTCTATTCAACTTGTGAGTAGCCATTCTTATATTTTCATTCTCTGGGCACTTGATCACTATAAAAATTTTCTCAATTCTTTGGATTTATATTTTAGTTTTTGTATGATCCAAATATCCTAGGAAGATAAAAACACTTTCATTTGTGAAACTTTCACTGGCAGCTATCTCTCCTCCTAGGTTTCCTTTAGCTCTGCTAGCCGTGACACACCCTATATTTTGGGACTACGCATGGACTAAGCTATCTATAATCTCAGTCATCCTTCCCATAGCTCTGAGAATATCATTATCTTGGGTGGACCCTCCATCTCCTTGGTTTCTAAACATTTTTGTACCTATTACACAACAAATCATAGAAGTTTAGATTCTCTTAATTGTTGGCCGTAAATGAGGCGGCCTACTTACACAAGCACAATAGGATCGAAGAGAAGGAAATAAAGAATAATGACAAACGATATTTACGTGAAAAACCCTTATGAATCAAGGGAAAAACCACGGGACGTTGAGTCCGAAAAATTGCACTATGTTCGTGATGAAGATTACAAAAACAGTAAGGCGGAAATGCACACACACTCAGTCGGGCCTTCTTCTTCTCCTTTCGTTTTTCTTTCTTCATTTCACACACTCTGTTTCTTAATTATATCCCTACTTGCCTTACATATATACACATATATATATAAGGATATACAAAGAAGTCACAGCCGCCGAGTCAGCACGTTCATCCTTGAGGTAGGTGCACGGTTCCCAAGAGGCATGTCCTAGCAGTAGACGGCGCATGCCTGCAGTGGCAGAAGGTCTTGGGTTTCCAAGGTTATCTAAACAAGCAGGCCAACCAACTCCCCTTTAATTAAGGCAGGTGCTCAGAATTGCCTTAATGAGCCAGTCAACATTTAGTTGACCGCCCTTCCGGTCAACATTCTGTTGACCGTCCATCCGGTCAACATTTTAGTTGACCGGAATTTCTTCATGGGAGAGATTTCCAACAAACTTCCCCTCTCGACCATGAGGAAGTTAATTCAATTAGCCCGGCCATCTTGCAGCATGCTTCATTCTTCCCTTTTGAAAGAATCTTCGTCATCATATGAGCCACGTTCTCTTCCATGCTAACTTTATCCAATGACAGAAGACCTTCCTCCAGCACCTCTCGTATCCAATGATATCGAACATCAATGTGCTTGGATCTGGAATGAAATGAAGAGTTCTTACATAAATGAATGGCACTTTGACTGTCACAAAGTACCACATATTTCTCCTGTAATATGCCTAACTCTTGGACGAACTTCTTTATCCACAGCATCTCCTTGCAGGCTTCTGTAACTGCAATGTATTCAGCTTCGGTTGTGGATAGAGCTACACACTTTTGTAGCTTGGATTGCCAAGAAACTGCACCGCTCGCAAATTTTACCAAGTAACCTGATGTGGATTTGCGTGTGTCAACATCTCCGACCATATCCGCATCTGAGTATCCCACCAACCGCGGTTTGTCACCTCCAAGACACAGGCACCTCTTGGAAGTACCTCGAATATATCCCATGATCCATTTCACAGCGGACCAGTGCTCCTTTCCCGGATTAGACAGAAACCGGCTAACTGTCCCGACGGCATGAGCTATGTCCGGTCTGGTGCATACCAGAGCATACATCAAGCTTCCCACAGCTGATGAGTAGGGAAGGCCTTTCATATGTTTCTTCTTGTCATCCGTAGCTGGACACTGACGAGTGTTCAGCCTATAGTGATTTGCCAATGGTGTACTCACGGGCTTTGATTTCTCCATATTAAATCGTTGGAGCACCTTCTCAAGATAATTCTCTTGTGACATCCACAGCTTCCTTGCCTTTCGATCACGTAGGATTTTGACTCCCAGAATCTGTTTGGCAGATCCAAGGTCCTTTATGGCAAAAGATTGTCCAAGCTGCTCATTCAGCTTCTTTATCCGATCTCCATTGCATCCGACGATCAGCATATCGTTTACATAAAGAAGAAGAACAACAAAATCGTCATCCGAGAATTTTTCTACAAATACGCAATGGTCACGAGTCGTCCGCCGGTACCCCTGACTGGTCATAACAGACTCAAATTTCTTGTATCACTGCCTGGGAGCTTGCTTTAACCCGTATAGACTTTTCTTTAGGCGGCAGACAAGTTTCTCCTTCCCCTTGACTTTGAACCCCTTCGGTTGCTCCATATAAATCTCTTCCTCAAGCTCACCATGGAGGAATGCCGTCCGGACATCCATCTGTTCAACCTCCAAATCTTGAGCGGTGGCCAGGCCAAGCACTATCCGGACGGAGGATATTTTGACAACCGGGGCAAAGATCTTATCAAAATCAATCCATTTTTGTTGACTGAAGCCCTTCACAACCAACCGTGCCTTGTACTTAGGCTTCTCGGTACTCTCGTCCTGCTTCAGACGATAGACCCATTTATTCTTGAGGGCCTTCTTCCCCTTAGGAAGTTTTACCATGTCATAGGTGCGATTTTCATGAAGGGAGCTCATCTCCTCCTTCATGGCTTCCAGCCATTCCCTTTTACTATCGTCCTTCATTGCCTCATCATAATCCTCGGGCACTCCAGCATCACTGAGAATTATATATTCATTTGGTGATAGACGGACGGATGGCCGTCTTTCTCGTGAGGACCGTTTAACAGGGACATTCCCTGCCGGTTGAGGTATGACACCATCAATGGTGTTATCAGGAGTCGTAATCTCCCTTTGATTTTCTTCAACCGTCTCCTGATCAGGATCCTCTCCTTCTGTTGATACCGGACGGATAGCTTTAATGCTCACTTGGCCCGTTTGCATGTTGTCACACTTGACATTTCTATCAATGTCTTCTATTGTCTCATTCTCAACAAAGGTTACGTCCCTGGACCGGACGAGTTTTCTGGTGGCTGGATCATAGAACCGGTAGCCCAGTTCATCTTCCCCGTAGCCCAGAAAGACGCACTGAGTCGTCTTTGGCTCCAACTTTGTCCTTTCATCTCTAGGGACATGTACGAATGCTTTGCAGCCGAATACTCGCAAGTGATCATAGGACGGCTCCTTGCCCGTCCATATCTTTTCTGCCACTTCACCCTTTAGAGGCTTGCTGGGCGACCTGTTGATGATGTAGGCCGCCGTCCGGAGTGCTTCTGCCCAGAACGACGCATGAAGCTTTGCTTCGGAAAGCATACAACGTACTCTCTCCAAGAGCGTACGATTCATTCGTTCTGCTACCCCGTTCAGCTGAGGTGTCTTTGGTGGTGTTTTCTGATGCCTAATACCATGCAACCGGCAGTAAGCGTCAAAAGGTCCCAAATATTCACCGCCGTTGTCGCTACGGACGGCCTTCAGCTTCTTCCCCGTCTGTCGCTCCACCAAAGCATGAAACTGCTCAAAGACACCAAGAACCTGATCCTTGGTTTTGAGTGGATAGACCCACAGTCTTCTTGAGCAGTCGTCAATGAAAGAAACAAAATATTGGGCTCCACCAAAGGACTTTTCTTTGAATGGCCCACACACGTCTGTGTGAACTAGTTCTAGGAGCTCCGCCTTTGGACCGGACGACTCCCCATGGAATGAAACTCTTCTTTGCTTTCCTGCCAAGCAGTGAGGACACGCCTTTTGTCCTTCCTTCTTTGCTCCAGTGATCAAGCCTTTCTTGGCTAAGCAGGACAGCCCTTCATTACTCATGTGGCTTAGTCTTCTATGCCACAAGTCCATTGTCTCAGAGCTGGTTGTGGCATTCACATCTCCTGCCACTCTACAAGCTTTCATCTGATACAGGCCGGAGGCCTTCTTTCCTCTTGCTACAACAAGAGATCCTCTTGTCAGCTTCCATTCGCCTTCACAGAAGGTATTGCAATAACCTTCATCATCCAGGCGTCCGGCTGAGATGACATTCAGCCGGATGTCAGGAACATGACGTACGTCCTTCAATATCAGCTTTGATCCGTTATTTGTGACCAGGGCAACATCTCCTCTGCCTACTACGGGAGATGTTCCTTCATTCCCCATTCTTATTACTCCAAAATCTCCTAGAGTATAAGAAGTAAACAGCTGCCTTCTGGACGTGACGTGCAAGGTGTCACCAGAGTCTATCACCCAACCGGACTCCTCGTCCGTCAGACTTGCCACGTCTCCTTCACTAGTCAGCAGGAGACCGCCTGCTGTTACTATTGAGACGAAGGACCTTTCTTCTTCCCGTCCACTGTCACCTTTCTCCTTTTCCGCATTTTCCCGCTTCCATTTGAAGCAATACTTTTTAATATGGCCTTTCTTGCCACAGTGGTGACACTCAAGGTTTTGATACCTCGACCTTGATTTGCTGCGGGCTTTCTCGCCTTGTTTCTGACCACCGCCTCTGCTCCTTCCCCTAGATTCAGTCACAAGTACCTCAGACGTCGAGGCCCCTTGTGACCTCCTTGACTCATTCATGAGTAGGGAAGCAATAACTGCATCCAACTCCAAAGTGTCCTTGCCAAACAGCAAGGACCAACGCCTTGTCCTCCTCCTTGATATCTTCTTCAAGGGCGGACATCTGCGTCAATATCCGGTTAAACTCGTCCAAATGCTTCTCGAAGCTTCCTCCTTCCAATAACTGTAAGCCATAGAATTGCTTCTTTATACGGAGCCTGGTTGTCAAGGACTTCGACTTATATCGGCTCTCCAACTTCTCCCAGACCTCCGTCGGGTCAGTCAAGCCAAGTACCTCCTGGAGAGTGTTGTCGGCCAGACAGAGCTTAATGGTGTAATTTGCAAGATCTCTTTTATCTTGCCACTCATCATCGGTCATTCTTTCAGGCTTTTCATCCATCTTCTTTAGCGCCTTTATCGTCCCTTCTCTGGTGAGAATGTTCTTCACCCTTTCTTGCCAGAGAATGAAGTTACCTTGCCCATTAAACTGCTCAACGCTAAATGGCAAGTTCTTCAATGATGTTGACGCCATCAGAACAAAGTTCTCAACCTTGTTCTCTGATACCACTTGTTGGCCGTAAATGAGGCGGCCTACTTACACAAGCACAATAGGATCGAAGAGAAGGAAAGAAAGAATAATGACAAACGATATTTACGTGAAAAACCCTTATGAATCAAGGAAAAAACCACGGGACGTTGAATCCAAAAAATTACACTATGTTCGTGATGAAGATTACAAAAACAGTAAGGCGGAAATGCACACACACTCAGTCGAGCCTTCTTCCTCTCCTTTCGTTTTTCTTTCTTCCTTTCACACACTCTGTTTCTTAATTATATCCCTACTTGCCTTACATACATACACATATATATATAAGGATATACAAAGAAGTCACAGCCGCCGAGTCAGCACGTTCATCCTTGAGGTAGGTGCACGGTTCCCAAGAGGCATGTCCTAGCAGTAGACGGCGCATGCTTGCAGTGGCAGAAGGTCTTGGGTTTCCAAGGTTACCTAAACAAGTAGGCCAACCAACTCCCCTTTAATTAAGGCAGGTGCTCAGAATTGCCTTAATGAGCCGGTCAACATAACGTTGACCGGGTCAACATTTAGTTGACCTCCCTTCCGGTCAATCTTATGTTGACCGCCCATTCGGTCAACATTTTAGTTGACCGGAATTTTTTCATGGGAGAGATTTCCAACATTAATCACTAAACGAATCTCCCTTACACTAGCTCTGATACTATGACCTATCAAGACTCATCCATCTCTGTGGCTTCAAAACATCTTAGTACCTATTACATAACAAATCATAGAAGTTTGGATCTTCTTAATCACTAATGTCACGTTTGGTAGCCCGGAATAGAATTTCTATTCCGGGCTAATTCCACGGGAATTACAATTCCCATATTTGATTGCGAAATAAGTCGGGAATAAATATTCTCGGAAAATATTTATTCTCTGAATCAAAGGAATAATTAATACCGCAGGGATATTGATATTATTTATTCCTAGTGACCTAGGAATTACTATTCCCACATAATTTTTATAATATTTTAAAATTGCCCTCTATTTCATTCTGTTTGCTACTGCTTTGTTTTCATTGTCGCGACGTTCTCTGTGCTCTCTTCTATTCTCCCTCGTTCTTTCTCGCTCTCCCTCGTTGCTTCCATTGTGTTGCATCGTTGTTCTCCCTCGTTCTTTCCACCATTCTCCTTCATTGCATTCTCTTCTTCTACTTCCACCAAAAGGTAAGAAATTTCTTCCGATAAAGAAACTATTCTCTGGGCTAACCCTAGTTCGATTTCGCCGTCTACCTACATATTTATGAGAACTTTCTGAATAAATTTGTTAGATTTTAGATCTGTGAAATCCCCTTTTGAATTGTGGGTTTCGATTTGTTGGATTGTACGAAACCTTAGTTTGTTTCAATTTTCTCTGTTTAAGTTAATGTTTCAATTTGTTAGCCATTGTTTCTAGCTCGATTTTGTTTCCAAATTTATATATTTTTTCTCGTGCCTCTCTTTACATATATTAGATCCTTCAACATATTCGTTTTCAAATTTATGCGGTGTGTCTAGTGCCTTTGTTGTTGTATGTCCGATTCATCAACATATTGGCTTTTAGATTTTTATATAGTCAATTTCTATCTGTCTGTTTCATATGTAGCGTGATATGTTGTGAATAATAAAATTTGGATCTAGATTTTAATTTAATTTCTACATTAGAAACGGTTTTGCGTTAATTGTTTGGTTTGATTTAATTGCAGGCTTCATCTTCAATCTCCCAAAAACA
>JAODPA010119962.1:0-18230 GCA_025585075.1 Nepenthes mirabilis | reverse complement strand
TTTAGATTAATTAGCTCAGGATATTTTTTCTTCTATTTACCATACATTTCTTCATATTGCATATCATAACTCATTTGTTCTATACAATATTGATTAGATATTTTCTTTTAACATTTCTATAGAGTAATCAAGTTTTAATTTTATAAACTTCATCATCAGGTAGATCTCATATAGGAGGATTTGGATCACGAGATATAACATTAATAGTTTGTATATCTGAGAAAGTTGGTGAATCAGGTGTAGTTTGAGTACTTATTGTCGGGATAGGCATTCTACTTTCTATATGTTGATTATCCTGATTCTCTTGTGTAGACTGATAACGTGTACTAACAGAGTACGGTCTAACACTTTCATAATCAGATAAAAGTGTTTGTGTCCTATGTGTATTAAAACTTAATGATCGTGGTATCTGTGGAGTATAAAAATTAAAAATAATATTTCCTTTAGGAGTTTCAGTTATTTCAGAAAATTCTCTTCTAGTTAAATGTCTGGGTGGTTGTGTAAAATTAACTTGCCATTGTGCCGGCAACGTGATTTCATCCCATTTTAGTAACTTTAGTGTAAACGTAGTAGCATGATTTGCTTATACATACGGAACAATCGTTTCACCAGGTGGACTTTGGATTAGACATTTTGCATTAAATTGTGTTGTTAATAATTTAAAGTAAATACGATAGAGAATTAGAAATCCTCTACGCTCTTCTTGTTGAGACAAATCAGGTAAGATGAACATTTAAGATAAGCGTATTTAAAATAGTTGGATCTTTTAGGTCAACAATAAAATTTGGTGCACAATTAAAATAAATTGGACCATTACAGAGATTAGATTGAACTATTGCTAAAATAGAATCTTTATATTTGAGTAGAGTTTGATCTTTTAGACATAACAATACAGGAATATCGATTCCTAATTTGATTAAAGGTTTGATAGCTATTTGAATTAGACCGTAGTGGATATATTTATATCCTTGACATTTGAATTTTTCTATTGATAAATTTGATAATAACCTAACCTTTTCATATTCATTTTGAATAGATATCGTCCGTTCATAATCTTTAATAGCTAAAGCGGTTTTAAAATCAAACATTCCTATTCGATAAATCTCTTCTACTTATGTGGGTGTCGTCCATTTAGTGTAATTCTTACTGTTAGGTATAATTAACGATTCTCTAGAATTTATTGTCATATTTAAAGCTGAACTATATCCCCTAATCATTCTTCTTAGTTGAGTTGTCATTATTTAATTTTTTTACTACTTAAGACACAATTTTTTCAACACAATCCTATAAATATAATGTTTTTCACACACTCTTGTAGAGTCAGTTGACAAGATCACCCTCGGGACCACCCAATTTCACTTTTGATTATTACGGGCTGACCAATGGTTAAACAGGTTGACCAACGTTATTCTGATTCTATGCAAGTGTATACGAATTAATCGTGTATGCAGAAATATGCAGATAGATTATACAAAAGTATTACAGAAATTAAACAAGAACAATCCCAAAGAGAACAGTGTCACCTATTCCCTCCCCAGACACAAGAAAACGAGGCACTTGTCTCTGATACCAATTAGACTACGTAGGATCTTTTCATTCAAAATATCAAAATATACATTAATTCAGAGAGAGAAGCGAATATACCAATAGTTCAGGAAAACCTTCAAAGTTTTAATTGACGAAAACCATATAAAACTTTCAGTACACACGTTGTATAGTAGACAGAGGTTATACACAACAGTCCGCACTACACTTGAAAGGAAAACAAAATATAAACACTCGATGGTAAATATAAGGATAAGGTAGAGGGATAGCTAAAGTATTTACAAGGGTATTTACAAAGGTTGATAAGGATTGACGTGAGAAGTGTGACGGCCCGGCCTTATTCTACTTCATAAAGCCACCGTCAGCCCATAATTCTTACCTTAAAATAAAATAACAAATGGACATAAAAATTTTCTTTTCAATCATAAACAGGATCTCATGAGGCCGGACTGTATAAAGCTGGCCCACCGGTTTGATTTCAAACTTGTCCGGCTGACTCTAATGTTAGCCGGACCTAATTGCCCTGAGATACTTACTAAAAATTATAACTTTTATTCATAACATAGAAATATGCTGATATTAATAAGTTTATAACAGCGAAACAGTTTTACAAGTCTCCACAAAATATCAAAATAATTAAACAAGCTCTTCATTGATTAGCTCCGGTCATCAAAGCAGTCTAGTCACTTTATAAGGCCTTACTCAACTTTGTCCTCCATGAACCTTTCCCCATCTGAAATTAGTAAGGGTGAGCACAAAGCCCAGCAAAAATACTCACATGCAGAAAACATAAACATATATACATAAGCGAATTGAAACATAGTCCATCATATAACTTGGCATACAAAAATCATCATACCGTTTCTTCTTTAGTTCGAAATTACTTTATTATCTAGACTTTGGAAAACTCATAAAAACCATTGAAAATTCTTATCATCTTTAGGGACCGGATGGGAGCGGACAACATCGAGGACAGATTGTGTGTAACCCCATAACCTAAAGCCGTATCCCCTCATTATGCTCCCCAGGGAGGGAGGTAATGCCTATAACCCGGCATACGGTGCCGTAATCCATAGTTTTTATGCCACCAGAAAGTCCCCTCCCATGGCCCAGGAGGCAATCCTCGAGTGTTACTCCAATATCCTTCATCCATCTTTAACAGCAAGTTTAATAGAGACTCGATTCATAGTTCTTATTCTTTTACTGGCCATCCATCATAGTTCAAAAGTCGAAATTCGTAGAGTTTCACTTGCTGTCCATATTACTTGCATTTTCCATGTTCATATAATAGGCCGGAGTTCTTTTTCAAACAGAAGACCGAAGTTCTTAAAAGCCGGAGTTCTTTAAAGCCGGAGTTCTTTTGTCAAAGCCGGAGTTCTTAAAAGCCGAAGTTTCGAAAGTCGGAGTTCCAAAAGCCGAATTTCTTTTCAAAAGGTGGAGTTCTTTTTCTGAAATCAGAAGTTCTTAAAACTAGAGTGATCTTTCTTTAAAATCCGAAACTCTAAAATCGGAGTGACTTTTCTTTTAAAATCCGGAGCTCTAAAACCGGAGTGACTTTTCTTTTAAAATCCGGAGCTCTAAAACCGGAGTGACTTTTCTTTTAAAATCCGGAGCTCTAAAGCCGGAGTGACTTTTCTTTTAAAATCCGGAGCTCTAAGGCCGGAATGACTTTTCTTTTAAAATCCGAAACTCTAAAATCGGAGTGACTTTTCTTCTAAAATCCAGAGCTCTAAGGCCGGAGTGATTTTTTTCTTTAAAGGACGGTATTCTTCTTCAAAGACGTAAAGGCCGGAGTTTCTCTTCTTCAAAATCAGAGTACTTTTCAAAAGAGGACGGAGTACTTTGTTCATAAAAAGACCGGAGTTTTTTGGACGGAGTTCTATTCTTTAATGATACAATTATCACAGTTCATTTAAATCGATAAAAAATCATTCTTCCAGCAAAATAAAACCAGACATCATAAAGTCTTTTCCTTAAACATACAATTATTGAACAATAATCATACTTTAAGTATCAGATATAAAAGGAACAGAATAACATAATATAAGTTCATATAATATCAGATATACTAGCGTAGAAATCATACATAATCATGAACTTGAAAACGGGGGTGAGTACTTTTGCCTGAATTTCTTTTACTTCGCTTGGAACCGTTGGTCTCTTTCTTTCCAAAACTCTATTGCGTGACTCATTCGTACTCCTCTGATTCTATTTATAGACCTTGGCGACCGCCGTTTGAGTTAGCCACACTAAAGTATATCATTTATGAGTTTTTATTAATTACCACATTATTACGATTCTTCATTTCTCAACAGTCTCCTTCTTAAATTCCTAGAGTTATTTACGATTTTATGTGTCCAATGAGTTTTCTCATAAATCTCAAAATTAATTGACCTCGTCAGGTACACATTTCTTATTTAATTCCAATCCGGTCAACTTACTGGCATTGACCGGATTACCGTTCTCTTTTCCTTCCTTTCCCGTTTTTCGGCCAACTCGTACGTTGTCCGGATCATGCCCTCCGGTCAACATTTTACGTTGACCGGATTACTCCTTCCTCACGCCTTACCTCTTCCGGTCAACATTTTTCGTTGACCGGATTACGGCTTCCGGTCAATGGATTTAGTTGCTCCCTTTACACATTCCGGTCAACTGGCATTGACTAGATTATAAAGACTAGAATTTCTTATGTTCTAGAATCTGGGCCGTTACAAGAAGAGAAGGAGAGATTTCATATTTGGCTCTTGGTTCCACTCCTTTGGAGTTACTCTTCTTGGAGTTTTTTCTCTTCTGCTGAGAAATGAAGTGAAGGCGTCCTTATATAGCCATCTTGCAATCATCTGAGCCATTGATCAAAAGCTTGGACGATTAAAATGACAACACTGCTTTAATTGTTATGCATCTCTTTAATTCGTTTTATGTCTTGTCCTTGCTTTATCTCTTTCTTTAAGTTGTTTTACATCGTGTCATACATTTTGTATCGTTCGAGAAAGTTACAAATTTTATTATTTATTCGTACGCTTTTTACTATTTATGAATAGTATTTTGCCGGGGTACTGTAATGTCTTTGTTAGAGCATTTGCGGATAGAGATGTGATAGGTACCTACAAGTAATATGTTAGAGGAAAATGTTTTTAGAAACGAAGAGTACTAGTAAATGGAAGTATTTGAATATTATCTGCAGAGAAAATGGTATATTCCACGAAATCAAATATCTGATGCGGACCAAGGTCTTGAACTGTTGAGAAATCTTGTGCCAGAATATTATATCGATATAGATGTTTTGCAGTAGTGAAGATGAGTCATATTCCATTGCTAAGGGTATATCCAGATATGACAGGTCTTACTTCATTGATGAGATCAAAAACAGTAACAGTCAGAAGATGGAGCCAATGTGTTTGTTTTCTGATCCAGATCATAAGCTGTTGAGAATGTTCAAATTTAACAAGGGCAATAGTGGCTTTCTGAGATGTATGAGGTTGCCACTTAAATAATTGTAAATCCCAACTGAAAACGTCCGCAGCATTCCAGACATCTGATGGTAATTGCAATATAGTAGAGGTACCAGTTGTTAGAGAAATAACTTAAAGATACGGAGATCGATTAAATGAATCACATAAGAAGTAAAGTTCATCTGATGGTAGCAATACGTAGTTATCCCGTCGAGGAGTCCACGTATATGGTGATTGAGTAAATGGTCCAAACAGTTTTCAAAGATTTGTTGTTGAAGAATAAGCCCATAAACCATTAGCTTCAAGAGCAAAAAGACATCCGGCATCGGAGAATTTCTTTTGATCAAGTCCTCATTCAAAGATAAGTCCATGTCCATAATCAGGAGCAGCTTCATATTGGACAAGTTGTTATAATTTTGCTATGATCGGGATAGATTGACAAGTTTAAAGAGCAGGATTGATAATATAAAGAAAATTTGGTTCAAGAGTGGCGATGGGTAAATAGAGAAATAAGCTATTGTTGCAGGTTAGAACTCGAAGAAAGTGATCATAGATGAAATTGAGTGCAAAAGGCTGAAGTATAGAATCAGTGACAAGGATGAATTGCCATGTGGGACTATATTTACATTGGAGGAAATATCCTTCATCATCTTTTTCAAAAGTGTGATAAGAATGATGTTGGATAAAAGCGTTGTTTGATAGGAATTGAAGATAGGATTTTGATATAGAGGCAAATTTGAGAAGAGTTTTGTTTCTTCAGATAGAAACGGAGTTTCTTTAAGAGATACTACTGGTCGAGGTTGACGTGTACTAAAGCTAAACAATTCTTTTGATGGTATGTGGATATAGAAAATAAAAGGTAGTTCTAGGGTATACATATTTAGGACAGAAGATTTTTCATGAGTGTATACACGTTGTACAGTAGACAGAGGTTATATACAACAGTCCTCACAACAATCGAAAGGAAAATAAAACACAAACACTCGATGGTAAATACAAGGATAAGGTAGAGGGAAAGTTAAAGTATTTACAAGGGTATTTACAAAGGTTGATCATGATTGATGATTCGATCAAGTAGCAACCTCATACGACACCTTTACGTTCACCAAAGTATATCAAACAATTACTAGTATATGTCTCTTTAATTTCTCTTGGCATGATTTTTTAGCTCTCTTTTACCCTTGTTCTTCCTTATACAAACACGATGTGTTTAGGGGGGGTATAGGGTCTGATTTTAATTTCAATACTGCTTTCACTTCTGCTTTCACGACTTCTGGCTTGACATTTCCATCATGACTTCTAGCTTGACGTTTTAATTTTCTAGTTTAACGTCATTTTCAAAACCTTCTCAATTATCTAAATTATTTCCTGACTATAAGAAATTTACATTCAAAATAACTTTAAAATTTGATCCCTTAGTGTCTCTATACTTAGCACAATTATCTTCATAACTAGAAAAGGAAATTTCTAAAGCGAACTAATCAGGGGAGATAATTCAGCTTCGAATATGACAACAAATTCTAGAGAGTCGATCTTTATACCGAGCTATTATACTAAAAAAGAATTTGTCCCGGATATAGAACTACTTAGAAAAGAATTTATGCTTGATAAAAATCAATATGTTTGAGAATGGTATTTTAAAAACTTTTCTAAAAAAGAATTAGAAGAGTATTGAATACTCTGGAAAGAAACAATGATAACGGAATGAAAGAATCTACCATTTTTTGAATGGTTTCTGCCTTTCATCCAAGAAATGAAAACCAAAGAATATAGGTAGGTAAAATCTGAAAAATCTGTTGGTACAAAACTTAAAGATGAAGTTTCGATAAAATCAATAGAAGAACATTAGACGTTAAATGAAAATATTACTGTAAAGAAAGAAGTATCTACTAGCACTAGTGATATTAAAGATACTATATCTTCTTCGTTTGATGAATCTGCTGAAAATAATGAATCTATAAGGAATTCTAAAATTGAAAATCTTGCAAATCCTTCAAAATTACCTGAAACCTTAGCTATTCAAACTATTGATACACCTTTATCTGAAGACAATAAAGTTAACCAATAAATTAACAGATTAAGAAATATGCCGAATCATTTTACAAAAAACTATTATCCACGGCGTACACCACCTGATATACAATATGAAGAAAGATATCAATATTCTTTGTGAATCTATGATACTAATAATATACATTAATGGAATATTGATGGTAAATTTGAGTATGAAATTACTTGTTTATTACATGACATGGGAATTACAACTTCTACTTATCGTGTCTGTAATACAACAATGACTGAACCCAATGCTACTAAATTACTTGTGATTTGTTTTATTGGAACCTTAAAATATTGGTGGGAAAATATTTTAAAGCTAATGAATGAAATTATATTTTAAATCACGCTGAATCTGTTCAACAAGAAGGACCAAATGGAGAAATTCAGTTTATTCATAGACCGAATTCCTTAGAAATTCTAATTATTACTATCAGTCTAGCCTTTCTAGGAAATATTAAAGACGATTATTTATGCTCTTATATCATCTTGACAAATCTTAGATGTCCTACTCTTCAAGACTTTCGTTGGTATAAAGATATATTTCTTACGCATATCTTTCGAAGACAAGACTGTAATGAATCATTCTGAAAAGAATGATTTGTTACTGGTCTTCCATTACTCTTTGCTAAACGAATTATGACCAAACTCACTGAGCTAGGAGGAGGTTGCGTCATCCAATAGAATCAAATGACCTATGGTCAATTATTTGCCTTCATTAAACGAGAATGATTACAATTATATCAAGAATATAAAGAACAAATAAAACTTTAAAATGTTAAAAAATAATTTAAGGCTCAATTAGGTACTTTTTGTTATCAATATGGTATAGAAAAATTTAAAGAACCTTCTTAACAAAAACCTAAGTATATGCAAAAACCTAAGTATATGCAAAAACCTAAGTATATGTCCAAAAAATCGCATCAGTCTAATTCTTATACCCCACATAAAAAATGAATTGTAAGAAAATCAACTTCTGAATTCAAAACTTCTTATTAGCCTCAACATTCGAAAGTCGTCTGCTGAAAATGTAAACGATCTGGTCATATGGCAAATCAGTGCAAAGTAAAAAGAAAAATAGATAAAATATTCAAAGATGATCCACACTTAAGTAATAAGTTAACTGCTCTATTATTAAGTGATAATGAATCTAAAAATGACTCTATTTCTGATTACGAAGCAGCAAACCTTAATGGAGAAATTAATGAATCAACCGAAATCTTTTCTGAATCAGAATTTGAAGAAAAAGAAAATATGTCTCAAAAACATTTATGTACTTGCAATTTTTAACTTAATATGTTAAGATCTAGTAATAAAACAGAATGATTACTAGAAATAATTGATAAAATTGAGGATTCAGCACTAAGGAGATAATATTTATAAAAGTTAAAGGATTTACTTATTATAATACCAAAAGAATCAGAAGAATTTAGTTTAACAAAAATATTTAATAAGTATCTTTCGCCTTCTTTATTTCAGCAAGTAACGACTAGTGATCTACAACGAGAAATTAAACAAATAAAAACTGACGTAAAAGAACTAAAAGATAATTTACGAGAAATTAAATTTAATGAATTACATTTAAATACATGTCTTGCTATTTTAGAATCCAAGCAAAATATAGAAGAAGAATCAAATCACAATTATAAAATACAATCTACTGATCAAACTAAATATTTACAACTCATTTCAAAAATCAACTTTTAAAAATAGTACTATCAAATTACTTTAGTAATTAATCAAGAATATCATTTAAAATTAATAGCCCTATTAGATACCGGTGCAGATCAAAATTGTATCCAAGAAGGATTAATTCTTACAAAATATTATCAGAAAATAACAGAAAGATTACATACGGCAAGTGGATCAAAATTAAACATTAAATATAAACTAACACTAGTAACAATCTGCAACCAAGGCTACTGTTTTAAATTAACCTTTATATTAGTTAAGGATTTACAATAAGATATTATCCTTGACACACCATTTTTTACGCAAATATATCATTTTACAGCCTCTGCTGAAGATATTTCTACGAATGTCTTAGGAACACCTGTCTTATTTCAGTTTATATATCCTATTAAATAAAAAAGAAATACAAGAATTACAAAAGACGATAATTTCGAAACAAATAAATCTACTAATTAAAAAAGAAGAATAAATTATTTATTTATAGGATGAAATACAAATAATTAATATTGAACAACAACTGAAACAAGTTATTGTATAAACAAAAATTGCTAATCTACTCTAACAGTTTGAAAAAGAAGTATGTTCTACTCTACCAATTGCCTTTTGGAATAAAAAATAACGTTAGGTTTTTCTACCTTATGAACCTGACTTTTATAAAAGTAAAATTCCTACTAAAGTATGTCTAATTTAAATGAATCAAGAATTACTAGAATATTGTAAGAAGAAAAATCAAGATCTTCTTGACAAATAATTAATTTGAACGTCTAAATCACCCTGGAGTTATTCTACCTTTTATATTATGAATAATACTGAAAAGGAAAGAGAAGTACCTCGATTAGTTACAAATTACAAACCAATAAACAAGGCACTCAACGATTCGATATCCTATGCCTAACAAATGTGACTTAATTAATAGATTATACAACGTGAATATTTTCTCTAAATTTGATATGAAATTTGGCTTTCGGCAAATTCAAGTTTAAGAAAAGGATCGTTATAAAACTGCTTTTACAATACCCTTTGGCTATTATAAATAGAATGTTATACCTTTTGGATTAAAAAATACTCCTTTAGAATTTCAGAATATGATGAATCAAATATTTAATCCTTATACGCAGTTTATTATTATTTACATCGATGATGTACTTGTATTCTCCACTTCCATTGATCAACATTTTAAATATCTTTATCAATTTTTAACTATTATTAAACAAAATGGATTAGTTATTTCTTTATCGAAAATTAAATTATTTCAAACAAAGATAAGATTTTTAGGATATAATATTTATCAACACTTGAAACATCTATTCAAATATCAATCGAATTCGCTAGTAAATTTCCTAATGAAATCAAAGATAAAACTCAACTACAAAGATTTTTAGATTGTTTAAATTATATTGTAGAATTTATACCAAAATTAAGACAAATATATAAACTATTATATCAACATCTTCAAAAGAATTCTCTTGCCTGGACTGATGAACACACTAATGTTGTTAAACAATTAAAACAATAAGTTTAGTACTTACTATATTTAGGTATCCCGCATCCTCAAGCATTACTTATTATCGAAACAGATACTTCTGACTTAGATTACGGCGGTATACTAAAATAAAAATTAGCAACAGCTCAGCCTCAAATTGTTCGACTTCATTCAGGTATATAGTTAGGACCACAAAAGAATTATTCTAATATCAAAAAAGAAATTTTATCCATTGTTTTTTGCATTTTAAAATTTTAAGATGATTTATACAATAAAAAGTTTGTAAATACCCTTGTAAATACTTTAACTTTTCCTCTACCTTATCCTTGTATTTACCATCGAGTGTTTGAAATTAGGACTACGCAAGATCTTTTCATTCAAAACTTCAAAATATACATTAATTTAGAGAGAGAAGGGAATATACCAGTAGTTCAAAAAAACCTTCAAAACAGTCCTCACAACACTCGAAAGGAAAACAAAATACAAACACTCGATGGTAAATACAACGATAAGGTAGAGGGAAAGCTAAAGTATTTACAAGGGTATTTACAAAGGTTGATAAGGATTGATATGAGAAGAGAAGGAGAGACTTTGTATTTGATTCAATATATTAATATAGGTTAATGTCGGAGCCACATAATTGAGTGGTATATTTTAAATTCTATGTATGGTTTATATTATTTTGTTTTTATTGATTAAGGTATCGATATGAAATTCACGCCCGATATTAATTAGATGGCTAATCAATAATAATTAATATGGATATTGATTATTGATGATGGGTTTTGAAATTGGGATGTGATAATTGTGGTATTAGAGAAGTCATAAGGAGATATCTTATTTGATTTAAGGATCTAATCTAATTATTATTTTGTGATAGGAAGATGTCATCTGGATACGGAAGCAATGTTGGACTTAGCTCTTACCTCTGGGAGGAGGAGTAATTGAATATTTTGGCAAGGATGGCAGACGCTATGGAATCAATGGCTCAAGTGTCGTATCATCTGGAACCAACCAAAGTGAACCTAGTGATAATAGCATATGACTGCTTTGCTAATGAAAGGGTGCTAGAATTCATGGGCAACCCAGATCCCAACCATCAAATTGAGAAAGTCAATTCGATAATACAATGCTTGGAGGAGGACAATGTAATATTTGCCTCCTACAAGTTAGAGGGAGAAGCTAACTATTGGTAATTGATAAAGAATAGAGCCATAGTTTTAGAGAATGAAGAGATTTCATGGGACATATTTGTGAAAGTTTTCATGGATAAGTACTTTCTAACAAGCTTTAGAGAATAAAAGGAGATCAAATTTGCTTGTTTGAGATAAGGAAACTGGATTATGATGGAGTACAATATCAAGTTTACAGAGCTATCTCGCTATGCCCCTCACGTGGTCCATAATGAGGCATGGAAGTCGAAAAAATTTCCCTAAGGCATGAATGATGCCATTCGGAAGTAGCTGGTGGCGTTGAAGCTAATGACATATGGAGATGTATTGGATCAAGCTCTCTTATTTGAACAAGTGTTAGAAAGAGAGAAGTTCTTCGAGAAAAAGAATGCTAGCTGTGGAGGCTAAAGTTCGGGTGAATGTTTGGGATCGAGAGGATCCCATAAAAGATCAAATCCGACACACAAGTGAAAGAAATGAGTTGAACTCTATGGTGTACTGAATTCTCAATCAACAATACCGATGTGCATTCATTGTGGAAAGTCTTATGGTGGATGACAGTGCTATAAAATTTTGGGAGCATGGTGGAAGACTGTGTGCCTACTACGCATCGGGATGGCGCTCGAGCGCCAACCCGCATTATAAACGCATATGTGACAGATCAAAAATTCTATCGAAGATTCGACAGATTTCTGTCTATAAAACGAACGTCCACCAAAAAAAGAAAACATTATATAGAATCCACAGCATACATATAATATAAACACAGGATCCTAATTGCCACAACAAACACGTGGGTGGTACCGACGTCGTAACTCCGGTATGGTGCCGGCTGAGGAAGGGTGCCAGCTAGGAACTTATAAGGTACCAGTTTTTAAAATATTATAAATATTAGTAATTAAGTTAACATAATTGATATAATTAAGATTAGGAGGAGTGGATTAAGAAAAAATGGAGACTTGAGCATAGTTGAGGAAAATGAGAGTTGGGCTCGAGCCCAGAAGGAGGCACAAATTCCAGCAAGGCTGAGCTCGTTGCAGGCTCAAGCCCAACTGAAGGTGCGAATTCTAGAATATAGTGTGCTCGCTGCTCGCTTGAGTGCCGAAGGAGACACCAAAAATAGAATGTTTCAGGCTCGCTATTCGCTCGAGCTACCTAGCCGGTGCCATGTGCTATAGATTTGTGGTCGCCGCGGGCTAGATAGGCGCTCAAATGCGATTCTAGAAATTTCCCACTGACCTTTTTGCGTGTTTATAAAAAGGGGCAAGGGGAAAGGTTTTGGAGGCTCGACTAGCAGAAGCACAAAGGAGGAAGAGAGTAAAAGAGAAGGAGGAGGGATTCTACACCACATCTGATCTGATTAGAGTAAGTAAATTAGTAAATCAGGTTGAGATAAGTGTACTTCGAACTCCCTGTTCTCTTATTGTTGCTTTTTGACCTCTCCAAAGTAGTATTATTGCTCTAATACCCACTCCCTCCAAGATTAATGCATGTTTTCCATGTTTCTCATGATTGTATGGAAAGATTTTATGTTTAAGCTTAAATATCATGATTCAAGACATCAATTTCATCGTTTAGCATGTGTTTTGTGTTCGATTTGTGTCCGAAAACTTCACTTCAAACCCTAACTCGAAAATGGAGAGTAGGGTATTTGTAAATCTTGAGATATGAAGAGGAAACGCTATTTGATAAGTTATGTGGGCTATTCGGACAAGTTTTCTCTGAAAAGTTATAACATGTTTCACCATCCGACATTATTGGGAGCTTCAAGCCTGTTTGATGCTTTGGCCTAGAGCTCATCAGCATGCCGGGGGTATAACCCCATCCACCAAGTGATGTGTGGATCGCCTTTCTTAGGGCGTTAATTTTGGAAGACAATGACTAGGCCTAATAGAACATCCTGTCCTCGAGATATAAATTTTGAAGGAATGAGCTTTCAAACTAACAAATAAGAATAAGAGAACCATCTTGTCCTCGGAATGTAAATAAGGAGGAACCCATATTTCAAACAAGAACTAAGAATCAAGAGAACCATTCTGTCATTGGGATGTAAATAATGAGGAATCTAATGTTATGGTCTAAGAATAAGAATAAGAGAACCATCCTACCCTTAGGATGTAAATATAGGAGGGAATTGATGATTAAGATCCAAGAACAAGTAATCTCATCTTTGAGAATAAGAATTAAGAACCAAGAATTAAGAATTAAGTGAACATCCTACCCTTGGGATGTAAATAAGAAGGAACTCATGATCTAATCGTTTTTGAATGAGAATTAAGAACTTTTGAATATGCTTACCTCATATTTATGCATCGTTCTATGCTCTTATCTCGTTCGCATGCATATTTAATTTTCCAAGTTTCTTCTATATTTCTTTCTCCGCATGTATTTTTATGATTTACATGAAAATTGTCTATTCTTATTTTTTAGTACTTTGCTGAGCATTCAGCTCGCCCTTACTTTTTGTTCCCCTTCCAAATAAGTTAAAACCTGGTAAGAAAGACCAAAGTTAAGAGTTAGTTAGAAAGAAGAAAGCTTATTGGACTTGAAGACTTTTGAAGATTTTGGGAGACCTAGAAAAATTATGAATGTATATAGCTAGTATTGTTTGATGAATACTATATATTATGATGAAGTAGTATATTTTATATTGTGATGGAAATATTATTTTTTTGCTTCCGCAGGTTGATATATGGTTATAGTTGTTTCTGCAATGTATTTGATTTTGGACTTTGTTTTGGTCGTAGATAGCATCTTTCTTAGATCCAATACGATAGTTAAGAGTACCGTGTTGGAGCCATGGATAATATGGAATTTGTTGATCTTGTGGATGTGTTTGTAGATTAAATTTTGTGGAACAATTATGTATATTATTTATGCAGGTTGTGTTAATACAGATCATTTGTATGGTTTTTAGCCCGTATTTAGAAAAAATTCTACCAGATTTTCTGCAGAATTTAATATTTTAAATTAAGGTAAGATTGATTTGTATTTCTGAATAAGTATGTCGATTTATGAAAGTCTTTAGAGGATAAGGACCCGTTTCGTTACAATTGGTATAAGAGAAAAGAGATACCTTAGGTTTGATTTAAATTGTATGCAAAAGTTTAGGATCAATTAAGATTGATCGAATAAGTAGATAAAAGGCAGAGGATGATTAAATTAGATTGGATAATCTTAGGTATCCTAGGTATTGCATAAGTTAAATTAGAACTCAGTTGGGATTTAGTGTCTAAGTTGATTGATATCGATTTTGGGCCTAGGTTAATCGATTTATGTTTAATGTTCAGGTTGATTTTTTTCTAAGTTGAGATAAGGTGAAGTAGTTAGGATTAGATGAAATGTTTAGGTTTTGGCCTTAAGGATTTTATTTTCAAGTGCATTGATTGATCTTAACTCCTCCCTCTAATCTAATTATTTGAGGTTAATTAATGTTGTGATTTTTATGGCTATAAGAATTAGCATGGCTAGTAGAAGAAAAAGAACTACTCATGGAAATGCTAGTACTCCCTAGGATCGAGAGGCTGAATATTTAAATTTACTGGGGAGGATGACTAATATACTAGAATTGATGGAGCAACGTCATATGACTCCAGTTCCTGTACCAAAGCCGGCCCCAGTAAATCTTGACCTGACGGTATATGAGAGGTTTATGGCAAAAAAGGTGCCTAAATTTTTAGAAGAACCAGATCTAGTACAAGCGGATATTTAGATTTGGAGATTGAAGAAAATATTTATAGTCATTCAATGTGCTGATCGAAAAAAGGTTGCTTTTGCAGCTTATAAGTTAGAGGGAGAAATTGATAGTTGGTAGTCGATGAAGAAAAGGGCGTTGGGTTTACCCGATGAGAAAATCTCTTGGAAAATGTCTGAAGAGGCTTTCTTGGAGCAATACTTTCTTCCTAGCTTCCAAGATTGGAAGGAAGAGGCGTTTACGCGACTTAGGCAGGTAAATTACACCGTGGCAGAATACGATACGAAGTTTGTTGAATTGTCACGGTATGCGCCATATATTATGGAAAATGAATTAAGGAAAGCCAAGAAGTTTCAACAAGAATTAAGAGATGAGATTAGGAGTCAGTTGGTGACCCAAAAGTTTCAAACTTATGCTGAGGTTTTAGATAGGGCTCTAATACTTGAAAAAGACCTTGAGGCTCAGAAAACTTTTGTTAAGAGAGCAGCTAGTCAGGTGAGTTTTAGTGTGAAATCTGGTTCAAGATCCCCAAAACTTGCCCAAAAGATAATGGTGTCTGGAAAAGGGAAAGGTAGTTTCAAAATTCAGTCAGTGTTAGATTTCCAGGCATTTGTGGTAAATTATAATCATTGTGGGAAAAAGTATTCGGGAGAAACTTGCTTTCGATTGACAGGGGCTGATTTTAATTGTAGTTAGTAAGGCCATCGAATCAATTATTATCCTCTATCCAAGAAACCGAAAAGAAAGAAGCTCATTGCTCCAACTAAAGCACTTACGACGACAGTTTAGGACACTGAGGCAGCTTCAAATGTGGATGAAGGTATTCTTTTATTTATGAAATTTTGATTTATATTTTTTTTAATTTGGGATTTATGTATTCTCTTATTTTCCCATGATTTGTATGTCACATCGTTGTCCCATGGTTGTATCTCTGTATTCTTTTGTGGATCTTATGAATTATGAAAGACAGTCAGTCAAGTGTTCATTGGAGGAAAAGAATGCGAGTTTAGTTGAGAAAATGCTCTGTGGAGCAAATGGCATCTTTGGTAGTATAATTTTGAATCTATGGGACTAAAGCGGTGACTAATTGAGAAAACTAATTGTCGATGTGAAGGTATATGGACTTCTTCGGTTTAATTAAATCCAATAAGTGATCTGACAGGTATTTCTTAAGGATCATAGAGCCGTAAGGCGTTTGTCTTAGGAAGGATCAATATTCATAATGATGGGATATATGAAGGTAGTCTTCAAGGAATTAAGGGTAAATTATTGGCCGTTTTGTTTGGGTTGACCCCTAATGGGTCTGAAAGTTATGGTAGAATGTAATATTTTTGAAAAAAGTATAGAATTATATTAATCTCACATCGCAATAGATGGCTATCGTCAAACCAAGTAGGAGAGGAGCTTATGATTTGAAATTGTTTTGCAATAGTCGGGATTAGCCAATGAGGTCCTTACCTTGAGGAATTATAGGTGTTATTTATGGGAATAGTAATTATCCCATGATTTTGGAGATTTGAGGAGATGTAATATAAAGGAGGAATGAGATAGGTAATGAGACGTTTTTGAAGAAAATTTAGGACTATATTTCCTGTATCATATGTGGATGGTTGTCTTTGGATTAAGTGAAGGAGGAGTCCATAGTTAGAGTTACTCCACCGTAGGTCAGAATTAGTAATTGAAGTCTCCGTTTTGAGAACTTGTGGGTATGGCTTTTGGAAATAGCTTTTGTCTAATAATTTCAAGGGCCAAAATAGATATGTCACTAAGGAAAGACTATCCTATGATATTGTATGTGGATAGACCTGTCTAAACATTGCAAAAATGAACCTCGATGTCTTTTAGGAGAACGGGCTCTATTACTGGCCAATGATATTGGGAGTTTTTAGATTTAATATGCCTTCGATGCTTCCTATGAGATGTTAAAGGTAAATCACGAGTAAGCCCAATGTTGAGGTAATAGAATGTTGTATTCTTAAATTGAGAGGTAGAATTGTATTTGAAGTATTGAAGTTATGAAATTTTAAAATAAGAAGTCCTTATAGTTTTGTTTCAGGACAATTAGAATAACCCACTCATTGTGAATGATAGAGGACATGTTCAAATTTAATCAGTAGACTCATCGGTATGCCAGCGAGATCTTGAGGTTGCTAGTATTTAGGTTTTGAGATTTGGGTGATAACCTAAAGCTATATCGAATTCTTGGGAAACTATTATAATTGTAGTTTCTAATCTGGTAGTAAGTTGAGGATTTGTGGGCTTTGCCCTCGTGGTATAGATATCTTGGAACTTTCATTACAACTGCTGAATAACCTAGGTGCCCTATACGAGCCAATAAATATAAGTTGTAAGACGATTTGGGATTCGTAATATAAATGATTAGATAAAATAGTGGAAGTGTGTGTAGGGTCACAAGCTCACAACTTCCCTAGGTGTCAGTATGTGATTGAAGAGGCTAAGAGTGAAGGGCCATGAATTTCAAGGATATGTAGGTATTTGTTAAATTTCTGATAAATTGCCCATTTTTGTCAATATGGATTTTGTATTATAGGAACATGTCAGTTTGAGGACATAACAACGAAATAATGAGAATGTAAGGTACTCTACCTTTGAGGTTTAATTGTGATTTGAGGTTTATGTCGAAATCTTGGTCAAACTTGATTAGAGAATTTTGGGTGTTTGGTTAAATCAGATATGGTGGTAAACTGTGGCTGTATAATTTATAGCCAAATGATTAATTAGAGTTGCACAACGATAGCATGGCGAACCCATAGGTTCTAAGGTTTAATTTGAGGTTTAGAAGGAATGCTCATTTTTTAGGTTTATCGTTAATGGAGATAAGTGATTTAACGCGTTTTAGGTTTTGAACTAGGTTAGAGAAGTAATCAATAAATTGGATTGCATTCAGATTGATAAACTTAGATTTTGATAGAATATATCGGGTAATCTGAGTCAGGACGATTTGAATTCTCAAGGTTCTCTAGAATAATCATTTTAATCAAGGAAATGATTTAGGAACGTTAAAGAGGTTACCTCCGATTAAGAAATTTTGAGGTTTGTTAAATTTTGAGGACTGAATTTATGTAAGTAGGGGATAATTGTAAGGTATCAATTTTTAAAATATTATAAATACTAGT
>JAODPA010119951.1:0-18231 GCA_025585075.1 Nepenthes mirabilis | reverse complement strand
TATATATATTGTGACTTATAACTTTGATTTCGTGATTTGGTTTACGTTTTATGTTCTATTTGTGTCCCGAAATTTCGCCCGAAAACCTAGCTCAAAAATGATGATATAGGTTTGAGTTTAATTCACGTTTATGTGTATGTATTATAATTTATGGCTTTGATTTTGTGATTTGGCACAGGATTTAGATTCGATTTTTGTTTAGAAGTTTTGCATGAAACCCTTGAATAAAAATTAGAATTTATTGTTTAAAAACCTTGAATCTTAAGATATAAGTATTATTTGGTAATTTGACAAAGCTTATTAGACGATTTGTATTTGGAAACTTTGCATGGAACTATATTATCAAATTATGGAGGCCCTCTGAAATTGTCTAAAAGATTGATTGTATGAATTTGGATTTGGTGTTGAGATATGATGAATTTTGACTATGAAATTGTAAGCAAATACATTAAGTTAAGTTAAATTGGTAAGAAAATCGGACCTAAAACTGTCATATAGTTAGATAAGATTTTTTGGTATGCTTTAGAACGTTATGGTTATAATCGAGGATAACTTCATCCATAGAGTGATACATGTTCTGCCCCTCCTCGGGATGTAATCAGAAGATAGAGACTATCGAACCTTTGAACCTTTGAATCATAAATGAAATGAAATGGGAACAAATATTATTGAACCTTTGGCCTTTGGTTGTGTGAGATCTTGATCCCAAAACATGATAGTTATGGAGTAATTATGTTGATGATCATAAGAATTAGGCCTAAGATTAAGGAAAAAAGGGATACCGGAGCAAAATGAGGCAAAATAGGCAAAAGAGGCTCGGTGCCTAAAGGCCGCTCAAGCACCCACTCCAGCGGAAAAATGCGAATGTAGCCGCCTGAAGGGTGCTCAATGAGCGCTTAAGGGGACGCTGTGGCCAAGAACGTGTGCTCAAAGCATGCTCAAGGTGTGCTCGAGCACCAGTCACGAGCAGCACGTGCTTTCTCCTTCCTTTTGTTTTTAAAAGGAGGTTTGGTGAGGGGACAAATCAGATCACGCACGACAGCAGCTAAGAGGAGAAGGGGGAAGGAGAGAAAAGAGAAGGAAAGGGGGAAAAATCATCTGTTTTGATCCAATTCAGGTAGAAATAACTATAGAGCTGGCTAAGGCAAGTGTACCTCGAATGTCATTTTTCGTTTTTACTACATTTTAATATCACTGAATATGTATTTATACTCTAAATTACTGTTTCTCCATGTTTAATGTAAATGAAGCATATTTTCGTTAATTAATCAGATAGATTTCATATTTACTTGTATATATGGCAACATATGGCTTCGATTTCATGATTGTGCATGCATTTGGTGTCCGATTATGGTACGAAAGCTCCATGTGAAACCCTAGGTTGAAAATTAGGGATTCGATGTATAAGTTTCCTAAATTTTGATATGTAAAAGTGATTCTGTAAAATGTTAATGCTTATGAGACGATTTTTTATCTGAAAAGTCGCATAAAAAATATACTATTAAACTTTTGAGACATTCCGAAGCTGTCTGAAGCATTGTTTATATATTTTTGACTTGTCTTTGGAGGTATGATAAGTTAAGAGTTAAAAGATAAGAAGAAAGGTATGAATCTTGTGAATGGAAGTGTTGATTGGAGACTTGATGAAGCTTATCTGACGACTTACACTGAAGGATTTAAAAGGAAAATTAACCGTTAAGTTATAGAGAAGCTCTGAAGTGGACCAGAGGTTTAATATTATGAATTGAAATGGCCTTCGAGGCATAAAGAGTTAAGATTAAAGAAAGGGCAAGATTATCCTCCAATTAGGTAAATTAGTTGGATTCCGGCATAACAAGATAATGATCTCATCCTTTGGGTAATGTATCAAAGCACTAAATGATAGAAATTAGGAATAAAAGATTCATCTTGCCTTGGGATGTAACGTATGGAGGAAAATAGTTAAAGTAAATAAGAGAACCATCCTGCCCTCAGAATATAAAGTATGGAGGGTATATAAAGATTAAAGTGAAAAGAATCGTCCTGCCATCGGGATGTAAAGTATGGAGGGTATGTAAAAATTAAAGTGAAAAGAACCATCCTACCTCGGGATATAAAGTATGGAGGATAATAGTTTAAAAGAAAAACTTAACAGTATGAACTCTGAACCAATAACTAAGGATCTGTAATCATGATTTTCTGATATTCTGCATTGCATTTACGCTTTTGTTTCTCTCGCCAGCATGTATGATTTTTCATATTCCTTTTAAGTTTCTGTTCAATGGTATATATATATATAATCATATGTTTTTGTTATTTTGGGTATATTTGTTGAGCTGCTAGCTCACTCCTTACTTTCTATTTTTCCCTCTAGATAAGCAGAAACCTGATAAGGATCAAAATTAGAACTAGCAAGAAGAAGGGAGGTTTGTGAGTTTTGAAGACCTTGGAAGACTTCAGTGATCGGAAGGACTTTTGAATTCCATATAGCTAGTATTGTAAATAAATGTTGTATATTACAATGAATGTGGGATGACACTATGTCTTGATGAATGTTTTGTTCTTGCTTCCGCAGGTTGACTTATGAATTTAGTGCTCCCGCATTATTTTGATATTTTGTTATGTATAGGTCTTAGATGGCATCTCGTTTCGAGTTTAAAATGTTAGATAAAATGTATTGTGTTAGAGCCATGGATATATGGCGTTAGAACAATCCTGTGTTAGGATGTGGATGTATGATTGAGGATTATTTTATTTGTATGTTGTCCAAGTTATTTAATACATATTGTATTTTTTGTTTTCATCTAATTTTAGGGGAGACTCTACCAAAATTTCTGCAGAATTTAAGGTTCTAAATTTGTGAACTTTGTTTTATATGTGATTGACGAAGGTCCTTAATAGATTAGGATCTGTTTCGTCACAGATTGTGTGGATTGAATACAATCTATCCTCGATTGTTCGCCCTATTGGCTAGTAGGGTACATTAGTTGGGTCCCTGGAATCACGAACTAGAATTTTGAAGAACAAGTGAGATTTGAAACTGATTTATAAATTTCAATATATGTTTATCTTGATTTATGATTTCTTCCTATTTCTATGAACGTCTCTGTTCTTCAGATATTCCCTAGGTTTCTGCTTCATTGTACTTATATTCTGTATGAAAATATTTCACTTGCATACTTTTATGGTATCTTGTTGGGTTTTGGCTCACTATTGTAATTTTTTTCCTCTCCAGATGAACTAATACAGCTAATACCGGACGAACAAGAATAGTTAGAGCTTAACAATGAGATGGACAGAGTTCTGAAGCCCTAAAGATTCTAGGAGTTTGATTGTTGCAAATGTAAATGCCTTATTTTGTGAAAGAAAATTAAATATAAATAGTCATGGCATGATATATGATTTGTTAGAGCAATATAATGTATATGCTTCTACAGGTTGATTTATGGTTATAGTTATTTCCGCATTATTTTTTATGTTTAGATTTGTTTTGGTCCTAGATGGCATCTCTCTTGATCCAATATGGTAATTGGGAGCACTGTATTGGAGCTATGGATGATATGAAATTTATTGATCTTGTGTTTTGAGATGTTGAATTTTGAGATTTAATTACTAGTATATCTTGAACAGGTTGTTTAATAGAAGTTGTTTGTATGGGTTATTGTCCGTTTTTAGGGAAAACTCTGCCCAAATTTTCATTGAAGTTAATGTCTCGAATATATATATGTAGGCATTAGTTTTGTATGTTTTTGACGGAGGTCCCGAATGGATTGAGATTCAATCCATTATAGATACTGACGACGGATAACAAATAACGGATATGGATGATAGATACCAGTATTGACGATGTATAACAAATTGTAGAATTCCAACTTATTGTTGCAGATTCAAATTTCATATTCTTGCAAAAACAAATATATATTTCATATACTTGGGACACATAAGCATAATTTTGTATTCTTGTGGACTTATATAGATATATATTTTCATATTCTTGTGGACTTAAATCTTAGACTTTAATAGATATTTTTTCTCAAATAACTAATGAACAGACAATTATGAACTTCATAAAATAGATAACTTTTCACCATAAACAAATAACAGTAAACCGTACAGGTAATTTAGTATATTTACAGTATTAATATAAATAGATCATAAATCATAATTTCCATTTCTAAATATGCAGAAGCTTGGAAAATTAGGAAATTCTCACAATATTTAGCCAAGCAAAACATTATAACTTCCGAAATACAAATTTCTCCATACAAAATACCCAATATAATTTCTAGAACATATAAAATAATTTATGCAAAATACATGTGAATAAACATCAAATAATAATGATAACCATGTTCACAAAGCTAGGGATTCTGATTTTCAAAGCAAAATTTCACATATAACTAGAAATAATGAGAGAAACATCGCAGGCAAGGGTTAGGATTTCTAACAAAACACAATACCTCACAAAACTTCCAAATCGAATACAAAATCAACATATATGCATGCCTAATACATAGGTATTTCAAAATGCATGCTTAGATAGGCATTTAAACAAAAATAGCTGAAAGGAATAGAATAAAATGAGCAATAAGAGAAAGAAAAGTATATGAGTGCACTTGTCTCAACCAAATCTATAACTTTCTTAACTAGCTCTACGTTGGAAATGGACCCGAAAGCCTCGATTTTCTCTTCTCTCTCTTCTCCACTATGCCCTCTCTCCCTCCTCTCTTTGTTCTGTCACAAAAAATAGCAAAGAAAAGCTAATCGCATGGTTAAATACGCAGACTAGCACTCAAGCGCTGATCAGGTGCTCATCGGGTGTGACAACACTAGAAATCGCGCCTGAGCGCGCTGCTAGCATGCATCACGCGGACTTACATTGGAATTTGCACCTTGAGCATGCTTCGGGCACAAGGATGCTGGAATTCACACCCCATGTGTGCCTCATGCATGTATCGGGTGTGGGTCAAGCCTGCGTTAGGCCTGTAGAGAGCCAACTTCATGCACGCACCATCTGGGACCCTTTTTGACCCTTTTAACAAAATTTTTCACATTCTTGGACCTTAATTTTGATTATATAAACTTAATAAATTGTAATTATCATAATTTAAAACTCAAATCTTATTTATAGATCAACATTTTAAGGTTTACATTGTCAGCTCTTGATTTTACCAATTTTGGGTCTTTGGGCTCTTCAATCCAATTTGTTCCATGTTCTTTGACCTCGATTTACTTATATTAACTTAATTATAATTGGAATGATGATGAAACTAGATCCTTACAATACCCACAGTGTGGGAAGTAGCACCTGGGAAAGCCTTGTTATAAATTAATGGGTGTTTGTTTTAATTATGGACAAAAGGGTCATATGATCAAAGATTGTCCTCTTCCTAAGCAAGAGATAAAGAAACCTATTGTTCAGGTTAAATTTTTTGTGGTGACAATCTAGAAGACAGAAACAACTCCCAATATTGTGGAAGGTATTATCTCTATTTGTGATGTTCCAGCACATTAATTATTTGATTCGGGGTCTACGCATTCCTTTAATTCTTCCAAAATTATATGCCAGTTAAAATCAACCTCGAGGATTCTTGATTTCTCTTCTCTCATATTGAAACCTATGGGTCCATCTATGAAGATGAACGTTATGTACCCAAGATGTATAATTCGGGTGAATAGGGTACAGTTGACTGTATATCTGATTTTGCTTGATATGGGTGAGTTTGATGTAATATTAGGCATGGATTTATTAACAAATAATCACACAAGTATTGACAGTTTCCATAAGCAAGGTCACTTTACCATTTCAGGATGTGAGGCATTTCACATTCAAGGGGAAAGGTGTAAGAAGATGCCTTGTCTAATTTCGGCTCTACATGCTCGACATCTGATCCAAAATGGATGTTAAGTCTATTTAGCCTGTGCCAACACCATTGATAGCCATGAGGTGCCGGCAAAAGATATACCGGTGGTGTGTGATTTTGGAAATATTTTTTAGAGGAATTGTCTGGCTTACCACCATACCGAGAAATTGAATTTGAAATTGAGCTCGTACCACGATCATGTCCTATTTTGAAGGCACCATACAGAATGGCACCTGTAGAATTAAAGGAACTCAAATAAAAATTACAGGAACTACTGGAGAAAGGTTTCATTAAACCCAGTGTATCTCCTTGGGGCACACCAATATTATTTGTGAAGAAGAAAGATGAAACTTTGTGGCTATGTATTGATTATCGAGAGTTAAATAAGATCACGATTAAGAATAATATCCGTTGCCACGGATTAATGACCTATTTGACTAGCTATAAGGAACTAGAGTATTTTCAAAGATCAATCTTCGATCGAGATACCATTAACTGCAGGTTAAGCAAAAGGAGTGCCAAAGACTACTTTCCGGACAAGGTACAACCAAAATAAATTCCTTGTTATGCCATTCACACTAACCAATTGTGAGATCCCAATCCTAAAATATGATAATTATAGAGTATTTAAGTTAAAATAATTAAGTTGAGGATAAATGAACTAGAAAAACTGGAGATAAATCTCAGCTAAAGGAAAAAGAGGAGCATTGCTCGAGGCACGCTCAAGCGCCGAGAAGGTGCAAATAACAGAACCGCCCCACCTAAAGTGCACCTAGGTAGAGCGGGGGCATGAAAGGTGCAACAGTTAGTGCCCAGATGTCGCTCAATTCGCCAACCGAGCGTGCATTTTGTGCGAGTGGTGCCTACTTGGCGCCTAATTGGTGCTCGAGCGCCAGTTACAGGGGGCAGCACGTGTTTCTCTTTTCCTTGGTTTTAAAAGAGGAAATTTGCGATTTTAGGAGAGGGAGAGCATGAGGGGCAGTCAGAGCATGAAGAGTAGAAGGAGAAAAGAGAGGGAAGAGAAAAAAAAGGAGGGATTTGTATGGCGTTCCACTCTAATCAGAGTAAGAATAACAGTAGATTAGGTTAAGGCAACTGTACCTCATACCTTATTTTCCATTTTTACCATTTTTAAATATCTACATTTTGTTATTTATGCTTCAAATTCCTTGTTCCCTAAGATTTGGTATAAATGTTCCGTGATTCTCATGAGTTTTGGTATAAATTCCATATTTATGTATATGTATTGTGATTTGTGACCTTGATTTCATAATTTGGTTAATGTATTATGCTCGATTTATGTCCGGAAGCTTCGCATGGAAACCCTAAGTTTAAAAATTAGGGATTTTGTGTTGGAAATTCTTGAACCTTGAAAATTATGTGTTATTTGATAAAATGTTGAATTTATTAGACTATTGGTACTTGAAATTTACATGGAACAATATTGTTAAAATGTTAAGAAATTTCTGACATTGTCTGAAGTTTTTACTATATGAGTTTGAATATGCCTTTGAGGTTTGATAAGTTAAGTTATGGAAATCAAAGTAAGGATGCCTTCAGTTAAGAAATTTGATAAGAAATTAATATGAAAATCGGACCTAGAACTATCGAATAGTCAGATAAGGTTCTCCGACATGCCTTAGAACGTTATAGTGGTAATCGAGAATGACTCCGTCCTTTGAGTAATACGTGGTCCGCCCCTCCTCAGGATATAAATAGATGATAGAAATTTGAACCTTGAAATGTGAACATTAATTGCACACAGATGTAACATTTTGTACCATGGCCTTAGATTGGGTAGAGTAAATACAATCTATCCTTGATTATTCGCTCCCTCGACTAATAGGGTTTACTAGTTTAGGTCCCTTTGAAAAATGAAGTTAAATTTTAAAGAACGATTCAAATTGGAACTGAATTTATGAACTTTGACACTTATATATATATCAAATTATGTTTTGTAAATGTTTCTATAACCTTTGTCATGTTGCATTCATGTTTTATATACCATGAAATGCTTTATTGTATTGTGTTTTTACATGAAAAATCTATACTGCATGTTTTTGGTACCTTATTGGACTTCTACTCACTCTGTTAATTTTTCTCCCCTCCAGATGAAACAGTAGAATTTATTCCTAACAAGCAAAAGTAGGCAAGGCTTAGCAAGGAAGATTTGGAGCCTTGAAGTTATTCTAAAGAATTTGGGAATCGATAATTTTGCATGTAAATACCTGATTTTTGTGGATGAATATTGTGTACGACTTATTATAGCTTATTATGTATTTTGTTGGATCAATAGTTAAGCTTCCGCAGGTTTACCTTATGGACCTAGTTTGCTTCCGCATTTTGATTTTGGATTTGGGCAGGTTCCTAGTGAGGTTCTCCCTTTTGAAATGGATATAGCGGATAGGAATGTTATATTTGAGCTATGGATGAACATGGCAATTTTGTTGATCTTGTGTGTGTGAAATGAATGAATGTGGAAGTCTAATTGTTCATATAACTATCCAGGTTGTGAAATATTCAGGTTGTTATATTAGATTTTTGTCCAGTTTCAGGGAAAACTCTGTCCGTTTCTCCTTAGAAATTACATGATTATTCTTAGGTTTGTTTTGTTTGATTATTGATGGAAGGTAAAAAAAAGCTCCATCACTGCTAGTATTAGAGAAATGAGATGCCTTAGGAATGATCGATCATAAGCGGAAGCATAGGCTTAAGTTTAAGCAGAATTTTTTTAATAGGAATAGGCTGAAGATAGTTAAGATTAGACAGGGTGTCTAGAAATCAACATTTAGGCTAGACATAGCTTAAATTAAATTATTGTTAACCCTTCCCTTTTAATCTAGTCTCTTGAGGATTATTAATGTTGCAAAGTTCTTGATTATAGGACATAAGATGGCTAGTGGAAGAGGTAGAAAGAATAACTGCGGAGGTGCTAATACTCCCCATAATCGAGAAGCTGAGTACATGAATTTGTTGGGAAGAATGATGAATGTTGTTGAGTCGATAGAGCAATGTCATATGGCTCCAGTTCTAACGCCTGAGCCAATTCCAGCAAATCCTACTTCGACGACATACGATAGGTTCGTAGAGGAGAGAGCGCCTGAATTCTTAGGTGAACCTGACCCAATGAAAGTGGATATCTCGATTCGAAGGATGAAGAAGATTTTTGCGGTAATCTAGTGCTCTGATCTAGAAAAGGTTATGTTTGCGATATATAAATTAGAAGGTGAAGCTGACAATTAGTGGGAGATGAAGAAGAGGGCTTTAGGTGTGCCCGACGATGAGATTACTTGGGGGATATTTGAAGAGGCTTTCATAGAGAAGTATTTTCCTTCCAACCTCCAGGATGAAAAGGAGCAAGAGTTTATGCGGCTTAGGCAAGGAAGTCAGACTGTAGTTGAGTATGACGCAAAATTCACTGAACTGTCCCGATATGTACCATATTTTGTGGAGAATGAATTAAGGAAGGCCAAGAAGTTTTAGCAGGGTGTAAGGGATGATATTAGGAGGCAATTTGTGACTCTAAAGCTTCAAACTTATGCGGATATTCTAGATCGAGCTTTAATATTTGAGGAGTTGGAGACGTAAAAGTTTTATGCAGAAAGAGCCGCTAGCTGGGCAAATTTTTGTACAGGATCTAATATGGGACCTTCAGGACCATCTAAAAAGGTGAAGACATCAGCTAAAGGTAAAAGCATAGTTGAAGCCCAATTAGTAACGAGTTGTCAAGCATCAGTTGTTGATTGTGCTCATTGTGGGAAAAAACACGCTGGGAGACCCTATTTTAAAGCGACTAGAGCATGTTTCAACTGTAGACAACAGGGCCACTTGATGAAGGATTTGTCCACTGCCCATGAGATTTGAAGAAAAGAAACCAATAGTTGTGGCTAAGACTTTTGTGGTGGCAATACAAGATCCTTAAACATCTCCGAATGTGATTGAATGTACCCTTCTTATCTGTGGAATTTCAGCCTCTGTTTTAGTTAATTATGGATCTACACACTCTTTCGTTTCTCCACAATTTGCATGCTATCTTGTACCCACCTCGAGAATTTTAGATTATTCCTTATCTGTATCGACCCCTACCGAATCTTCAGTAGTTATTGATGTTATGTATCTGAAATGTGTGGTTAAGGTGGATAGGGAACGTTTAATGGTGGATTTGATATTGTTAAATATGGGTGACTTTGATATTATCCTGCGGATGGACTGGTTAGCAAAATATCAAACCAGTATTAACTATTTTCTAAAGAGGGTGTGTTTTGATATTCCTGAAATGAAAACCTGTGACAGAACAGATTTTTTTTTCAAAAGCTTCAGTCAAGACAGGAACAGGATTAACGGACTAAATCATAAGGCAAGACTTCTGCAAAAATTTTGGCAGAGTCTCCTTTGTAACTGGATGAAAACCCAAGAATACAACATGTATGATCAACCATTACAAGGACACAACTATCAATTATCCACAATTCTTCTTACAACATGCATGCACAGGATCACATGTGCCATCTATGGCATAAATCTATAAAAGCGTTAGCTATACTAACAGTTTAAATAATGAGATGCCGTCTAGGACTTGTACAGTATATCTAAAAGTTTAGAGTGGAAGCTAAACTAATAACCTACAGAAGCATAGTTTTCTTTTACCATCTCATACATCATATGCATTCTATACGAAACCTACATATGCATGAATATCCATAATACAAGATCAGTATACAAAATCACATGATCAAACAAGTCTTTACGTCAACTACTCTTCCAAAATAGCTCCGAATGCTTCAGGTCCTCAAAAGTCTTCAGAAATTTCTCTTGATCACTCTTTTCTCGTTAGGTACTAACTCTACTGTCTCATCTGGAGGGAAAAAATAATGAAACAGTGAGCCGGGACCCAACAAGGTATATGCACATGAGCAGTAAAACAGTGATGCAGAACGGTCATGTAACTATGCATAAATAGAATGGTTAATCAGAATATAATCCAGGAAATAGAGAAAACATACTTTGACAGTATTAAGCTTCAAAATCAGAAATCAGTAGTCGGTAAATAGTAATCAGTAAACATTAATTAGCAAACAGAAAACGGTAAGCAGTAGTCGGTGTTCAGTATTCGGAAAACTGTAAATAGTAATTGATACTCGGTAGACGGTAAACGGTGAACGGTACTCCATAATTGGTAATCGGTACGGTAAATGGTAACATTACATATCGATAACAGACCCTGTCAGTATACCCTACTAGTTGAGGGGGCGAATAATCAAGGATAGATTATGTTTACTCCACACAATCCAAGGCCTGTAGCTGTAATAAAGGTATCCCATCTCACGGGATCGGTACGGTATGCCACCCAAAGGTAGGCCGGTAACGGTAATTCCTCCTGACCATAACGCCCCGAGGAAGGGCGAACCACAAATAACTCTATGGATAGAGTTATCCTCGATTACCACCGTAAAGTCTTAAGGCATGCCGGAGAACCTATTCGGACTGTAGTCAGTCCCGGGTCTTAAATAACAGTAACGAAAATAACCTTTTTATTAAAAACCCTCTTTCACAATCATAGTTTCACAATTTACTTTCAGTTTTACTTCAACACTGCATGAAATTTTTATCAGTATAAGTCCGTGCAAATTTTCAGAAACAAATTATACGGGGAGCTTCTCTTCAATATCAATTAACTTTTATATAACTAGAGCTTTGGTTAAAAATCACTAAAACCCCTTAATTTTTGTATTTAGCGCTTCGCCAAAGCCTTCGGATTCAAATCGATCTCTATACATGTGCTTATTCGTAAAATAAATGCCATAAATCCATGCATATACATTAATTCATGTAATTTAATCAAACTTCACAATATTTTCGAGCTAGAATTTCATCACATATTTTTCAGAACTAAATCAAACACTATTTACTTGCATATACATGAAATCGAAGCCAAAACTTGCAATAAATACGGGTAAACACAAAATCTAACCAAATAATTGAATGAAACATGCTTCATTTACTTTAAACATGCATCAACATCATTTTAGAGCATCTTTATCAACTTTAAAGTAAGAAGAAATGGTAAAAACAAAAAACAACGTCCGAAGTACACTTTCCTGGCCCGATCTACCGTTATTCTTTTACCCGGAGTGTTGATTGGAACAAGTAATTTCTCCCCTTTTCTTCCTCTTCGTGTATACCATCGTACCTTAGCTTCCTCTTTCTCCGGAAGGAGCTGATTAACTTAAAGAGCCTCCGAATATGAATTCCTTCGAAATTGAGCATGCCGAAACTTTCAAATTGAACAATTGGATCTACACAAATACATGTCACTTAATCAGCATTTACTCCGAAATTCTCGGGTGAAAGTACCCATGAACAGTACTCGCAAATTGTGCACATATACACAATTCGATTAATTCTCAGAATTTCGGATATCCAACAGGTAATCTATCGAACCCAAGGCATGGGTAACTATAATCCCAAGTCAATTTATACATTTAACTCCAAATAGAAGCTCAAGCAGTGTCCGGGCGCGGGTCAAGGGCTTCACGAACGAATTTCTATTAAATTTCACAATTTCGGATACGCAATCGGTAAATCAACTTACCCAAGTCATGTATAATCATAATCTAGTCCCAAATAAATCAAAAGCCCCAAAAATCGAAGCCTGAAACCACCCGGGCGTAGGATTAGGGTTTCACGAATGGAATTTCACATAATTCTACCAAATCGGGTACTCAACTGATGAATTAACTTATGGGGGATATGGGTAATCATATTCTAATCCTAATTCATGCAAAACCCCAAAAAATCTAAGGCCGGAATCCACTCGATTGTGCATGAACAGTACACGCGTGTGGGTGAGGGTTTTCGTTTGCCCATAAAGGTACGTAAACAATGAATCGGACGATGATTTTTACATATATACACAATGAGACTATGGGCATCACAATGATATACATAGGGTCGGGTATCGGGACAAAATACCTGAAGGGAATCGGACGAAAATCAATAGAAACGGAAGAAAAACGGTATAGATGTACTTGCCTCTACGTGCTCTACGATTTCTCTAACTAGCTCGAAGCCGGATTCGGACTCCACGGCCTCGATCTCCTCCTTTCTCTCTCTTGTTCATCCCCCCTCTCTCTCTAAAAGCTTCTAGGCTCATGGGAAAATGAGGGAAAAGAAGCACGACGTGACTTTAAAACAGACTTACGCTCGAGCGCGCGGCGAGCGCAAGCATTCGGCCATGGTCGGCTTGTGCGCCCGGCGAGCGCACGGTGAGCGCGGGCAAATCTGGATTTTGGGCTCGATAGGTGGGCTCGAGCGCACGGAGGGCCCGGGTTTGGCCCGCGTCAAGCCTATGTCACGTTTTCGTCATTCGGGATCCATTTTGACTATTCTAACCCAATCTTTCACATCCTTGGACCTTATTTTTGATTATATAACCTTAATAAGTTATGATTATCACAATTTAAAACCCAAAATCTTGTCAACGAATCAAAATTTCACCGCTTACAATTTCGGTTTCTGATTTACTAATTTCGGTTCTTTAAGCTTTTCAATCCATTCCTCCCGTACCTTTTGAACACAATTTACCTATTTTAACTTATTTACCTTCCAATTATCAAATTTTGAAACTCGGGCCATCACAAGCCCTGTGACAGAATGGATCTTAAACCTTATAGGACCCTCCGTCAGACAGATACAGAACAGGTTCCATCAATTTAAATCATTCAAATTATACAAAAGTTTTGACAGAATCTCCTTTGTAATTAGATAGAAACAAGAAATACAACCTGTATATTTACTAACCTGTATAATACAAATCCATATAAACAAGCCTATCCAAGCAGACAACTAACCAAAAACGCCTTCCATAGTTTTAGATCAATTATTCTATCTACTATATCAGAACTCATATGAGAGATGTCATCTAAGACCTACACATAAACTAGAAAAACATATAGCGAAAGTATCTATAACCTTAACAGAAACCTGCGAAAGTATAAATACTGTTTTAACAAGTTATAGAACAAACTACAGCCATTTATACATAATTCCATCCATAATTCAGATATTTGCAATTAAAACTGTCATAATTTCCCAAAGCATTACTCCAAGGTAATCTTCAAGGCTTTACCGAGGCTCCGGAACCTTTTTGTGCTAAACTCTAGCTACATGTCATCTTCTAGTGTCTTCTCTATATCCTTATCTTGAGGGGGAAACAAAATAGTGAGCTGAAACCCAACAATGTACTAAAATATATATAACATAATGCTCTCATGCAAAATATAATACAGTAAGGCAGTTGCAGTTACATACAAGGCATGAATACGATAAAACAGTATTTACGGAAGCATATTCAAGTCATCAAATGTAGACAAACAGAAACATGTACGACAATCATGAAGAAAGCGTAATTTTCATATAAACAGGTCTCAGAAAACATAAATCATGCCAGGACAGAAAAACACATTAATATCATGTTTGAAGAAAAGGAGTAGTTCATAGAAATAGGAGCAAAGCATGATTCTATTTAAACATGCAATAGTTTCATAAAGCAGTTCCAAATCTCGGTTACTTTTATTAGAAAACTCTAGTTAAATATCCTAATGACCCAACTAGCGTACCCTACTAGCCGAGCGGGCGAATAATCGGGGATAAATTGTGTTCACTCTACACAATCTAGGGACCGGAACAGAATCGATAACAGGGACGATTGTGTTTATGGCACACAATTCAAGGCCAATGGAGGATTATTAGCTTCTAGGATCGGAGGATTAATAGCCTCCACAGGAATGCCCTATGGAAGGGCAGACCACGTATAACTCCATGGACGGAGTTATCCTCGATTGCCACCGTAATGTCCTAAGGCATGCCGAAAAATCTCACACAACCGTATATCAGTCATGGGTCCTAATTAATAGTATCATAAACATTTTCTTTCGGTTTCTCAATGGAAAATTCATCAAGCTTCAAAAACTAGTTAGGATTTCACAATCAATCCTTCATAATGCTCCAGAAATCCACAGAAAACTTAACAGTGAACTTCCATGTAAATTTTCAATTACAAATCAGGACACGGGCAGTTTTCTATTACAAAACAACTTTTACATAACAGAAATTACGGATTTAAAGCACTAAATCCTCAATTTTTGAGCTAGGGTTTCGCAATAAGCTTTCAGACATGAAACGAAGGCAAAATATTAGCCAAATCATGAAATCGGAGTTATCGGTCACAGTATATATATACAAGCATGAACTCTAGTCCAAAAATCACAAGAATCATGCATTATTCATGTCAAATATCGAAGAGCAAGAGATTTAGAGCATAAATACAGTATTTACGATATTAAAACACGGTAAATAACATCTGGAGTACACTTTCCAGTGCTCAATCTATAGTTACCGTGACTCGGATCGGTACTGAATGGCTGATTTCCCCCTTTCCTTTCTCTTCTCTCTCCTTCCTCTCCTTCTTCCTTCATTCACTGCCAAGAGCTGTTGCAAATTGAACCCCAAAATCCCTAAATCCCCAATTAAAATGCGGGAGAAAAGAGATCACATGACTAGGCCTGTGCCCAACTAACCAAGTAGGTGCCCAGTGTAATTATGTGGGCACGCTCGAGCTCCAACCGGGCGCTCTTCGAGCGCTCGATTCTACCGAATCCGCTCGGGTGTCACCTCGAGACCATTTCAAGCAGTGCATTCTATTTTTTGGACCCCGTTCACGCTTGAGCTCTACTAGGATGCGGGTCAGGCCCACCTCGAGCCTGCAGCAATCCTACGTCGCATTTTTGCCACCCGGGACCCGTTTTGACCCTTTCAACCCAATTCTTTGCATCCTTGGACCCTAATTTTGATTATATAACCTTAATAGGTCATGATTTTCATAATTTAAAGCATGGAATCTTATTTACAAGTTAACATTTCTCGGTTCACTACTTCGATCCCCGATTTTAGCGATTCTGGAACTTTGGGCTTTTCAATCTGATTCCTCCCGTTCCTTTTGACCACAATTCACTTGTTTTAACTTAATTACCTTCTGATTACCATATTTTGGAAATCCAAAACCTCTCCACATATTAATCATATCTTGGAAATCGGGAACTTATAGGGCATAACTTCCTCTTCCTACTATTGAACTCAATTTCCCATATTCTTAAACCCTAGCATGATTTTCGGGATCAAGATCTCACAAACCCTTCTTCTTTCAAGGCATTAGGAGGAAGGAGATGCCTATGTTAATTTCTTCTTTGCATGCTAAACACTTGATAAAAAGTGGATGCTAGGCTTATCTAGTATATATCAACACCATTGAGTGTCACAGTATGTCAGTGAAGGATATTTTGGTTGTATGTGATTTTAAAGATGTATTTCTAGAGGAGTTATCTGGGTTACCCCCTCTTAGAGAGATTGAATTTGAGATTAAGGTTATTCTAGGTGCTATCCCAATTTCTGAGGCACCTTATTGTATGGCACCGGCTAAATTAAAAGAATTAAAATTACAGTTGTAGGAATTATTAGACTACAGTTTCATTAGACTAAGTGTATCTTCGTGGGGTGAACCGATACTATTTGTGAGGAAGAAAGATGGGTCCTTGTGATTGTGTGTTAATTATCATTAATTAAATAAAATCACGATGAAGAACAAATATCCATTGCCGCTTATTGGTGATTTATTTGACTAGTTACAAGGATCTTGGGTGTTTTCGAAGATTGATTTGTGGTCTGGATATCACCAATTGAGAATTAAGTTAGAGGATGTGGCCAAGACTGCTTCTTGAACGAGATACGGCCACTACAAATTTCTTGCGATGCCATTTGGTCTTACGAATGCTCTTGCTATTTTTATGAACCTGATGAATTGGGTGTTTAGACCATTTCTAGCTTTTTTTGACATTTCTACAATAGAGGAGAGAGAGGAGAGAGAGAGCACAGTGGAGGAGAGAATGTGAGACCGAGGCTTCTCGGTCTGTTTCCGGCGTGGAACTAGTTGAGCAACTTGTAGATTGAATTGAGGTAAGTACATTCCTATACTTTTCTTTCTTTTTTGCTTGTTTCTTACCATTCCTTCCTGGTATTCTTATTCAAATGCCTATGCAAGCTTAGATTTTGAAGTATTCATGTATTAAATGTGCATATATGTCAATTTGCTTTTCGATTTTGAAGTATATGTGTAAAAAACGTGCATACATGTCAATTTCTCATCCGATTTCGAAGTTTACATGAAATACTGCATTTAATTGAAAACCCTAACCCCATGTATGTCATGATTTTAACTATTATGATGTTTTATTACTTGTATTTCGTATATGATGCTTCGTATGTCTGGGTAACTATATTAAGTCCTTTAAATGTTTAAATTTACTTTCGGAAATGTCCTGTATGTTAAGTATATGGACCGATATTGTAAAAATTGCTAATTTTGCACATTTTTGTGAAAATGCTTGGTGTTGGTTGAAACCCCAGACCATAAATTCGAATTTTGTTTATCAAAATTTTGGGGATTAAAGGTATCATGATTTGCATGTTATTTTTCATTATTTGGTTCCTATTTTATATTGGCAAATATGTCCAAAGTTTTTGCATAATTGGTATTTAAAAACTATAATTTATAGTTTCTTTATATTAAAGTCCATGATTATCTGCATATTTGCTTTTTATGAAAAATCATCTATTAAAATCTAAAACTTAAGTCCACATGAATATGAAAATATGTATCTGTATGAGTTCACAAGAATATGAAATATGTATCTGTATCAAGTAATTTAAAACCCTATAATTTGTTATCTGTTGTTGGTATTTTCTCCTGAAATGAGAAAATAAAGGAAAAAAGGACTATGTCAATTTGTGTGAAGGTTCCAAATGAATTATGAAAAGAAATCAAGAAATTGGATCAAGGATCGGGCATGGGTTAGGGTTCTGACAAATGTAATCTCATATAAAACTATCAAATTGGATATCTAATCGATAAATTAACATATACAATGTATGGATAATGACATTCTAGAGTCAATTTATGCAAAAGCCCCAAAAATCGATGGGTGAAGGCATTCGGGTGCGGGTTTAGGGTTTCAGTGCGAAATTGGTCAATAACAAAAAATCAAATAACAAATTGATAAATTTCTATGCCCAAGTCGTGAGTTTCACAAAATATGTATATGGGTCGGGTATCGGGATAGTAATGTCCAATGGGGATCGAACAAAAATTAAAAAGAGAGAATGAAAAGAGTATGAGAGCACTTATCTCGACCCGATCTATCACTTCTCTAACTAGCTCAAAGTCAAAATTGAACTTGGGAACCTTAGTTTCCTCCTCTTTCTACTCCTTTGGCCCTCTCTCTCTCCTCTTCTTCTTTCTCCCAAAAAACCCTACGTTCTATTTCTTCTTTCCTTC
>JAODPA010119940.1:0-18238 GCA_025585075.1 Nepenthes mirabilis | reverse complement strand
AAAATATATATTATATAATAGAATATAATTAATGGCACATGTAAGCATAAGCATAACACGAATTTCCCTATGTTCTTTCACCGCTTCCCATTCCTCTTGGCCGCATTGGTCTTTCTGGCTATCTTCTTTCGGCAGCCAGCAGCCCCCAGCCACACCTATCCCCAGCCCCGGAGTCCACTCTTCTAGCCACCTCCGTCTTGTCTCTCCAATTTTGGTTCTGTAGTGAGTCTTTATGAGTTGCTTGATAATTGAAAAAGGTAAGGTAGATTTCTATTGTTTTCTGGTTTTAGGATTTAGAAGATTTATGTTATTGCTTGATAGTTGGAGGTGTTGGAGGAATGTTTTTAAGTTTGTTTATAAGCTAAATTTTGTTTAATGGATTATACATATGAATGTTTATTGATGGATTGTGTTGTTAATTAATTGATCACGATCTATATTAATACCGTCAAATTTTCATTATTTTTTTCTTTAAGAGAGAAAAAAGGAATATAGTTTTGGGTTGGGTTTGGATTTAGGTATAAACCAAAGTCCCAAGCCGTTGGATTTTTACCCAAACCGAAGCATTTGTGGGATGGATTTGTATTACGGGTTCAATGATTGGTTTATGTTTGTCTCCTCCTACTCACATCTCAAATATCTGTTGGTTTTCTATAATTTTTTGTTCCAAACAATTTTTTATTTTTATTCTATTTACAATGATTGGGCTGATTTAGGTATTTACAAATGCCAAAATTACAACATTTGATGGTAATTTGATATGCTGGATCGCCTGCCCCCCTCCCTGGAATAAATTAATTGGGATGAGACGAATACTTACCGCATTTTTCATTCATTTATAGTCCGTTGTGCATGGGGTTAGTGTACTCTGCAAAGTAGTCCTACCGCATGAGTTCTCCAAACATTGTGGTGCTTGGAAAATGTCTGATGTATACAGTCTTACCCATGACATTGTTGGGAAACTGATTCCATAGTATAGATTTATGACCTCTATGTCTCAATGAAGTGACATTATTGTTGCGCCAAGAGATTGAAGTTGAATATATGTTGAAGTTATGCTTTTCTAATTAGGATTCTATATTTGTTTTCTTCATTTTGCAAGTGTTAGCTAGTAAACTGGTTTGAATGGACTTGAATTTTATTGATTTTTGATTTATTCTTCTTGTTGACATGGACCATGATTCAACTACCATAAGTTCAGGATTTTATCACTACCATAGTTCCGTTGCTTTTGGTACTGGAATGCTATATGTTACTTTCGCCTCTGTTGCCGCATCATCTCCAACTTGCCGTGCAACCTTAGCTTTCAATCTAATGCTGTTTGTAAAATATCGAACCTCCCAATCACCTTTTGCGACCCAAATAAATAAGGACTTGTTCTTTCTATTCTAACATCAGGTGCACACGCTAATTCCTGACAATTATACAACTTAAATGGCTGCACACATCCATGAAAAACACAAAAATTCTAAGAAAAAAATATCTTCAATTGAAAGCCAAAACAAGATTTGGCCCTTAACAGACCATTTAGTTGACAACTCTAAGCCTCAGCTATCATACATTAATTGCCATTTTACTACCCAAAGACAAAACACACACAAATCATGACCTCATGCTTGTTTGAAACTCCTTGAGACATTGTCAACCACCCTCATCTTTGGCTCCAATAGTCTATCTGGTGGGCCTTATCAATTGGAATTGCCTTCAATACATGGCCAGTTGTATGCCACTCCTAGCTCTCATAGCTTTAGATTGAGTGAAGCTAGAAAAGGAAAAGAGAGATAATCCTGCTTCATATTGAATTATTTTGGGGTTAATTGAGAAAGAGACCCAAAAATTGGTTCTTGTGTTACTTCTGGCCCTAGTTGATCTGTCAACAATTTTTCCATGTGATTTTATTTTGAAAAGATGGTCCAATGCTATTATTGTTCGGGAAGGGGACGGTGGACGCCTTTAACTTCAAATTTTTAGACTCATGATCTAGTACACTAAGAAGAATTGATAGATCATCAAGCAACTTAAAATTTGATTTCTTTTTAGCCAAATGTGATAGAATGGGCTAGACGAAGACCTAGTATAGGGAATTCAAGTTCAGTTTGAGTAGTTTTGTGTGATGGGGAGTTGAGGATAGGTATATGAAAAAATAAGGATTTAGATCCATCTCTTTCAACATGCATCATAAGTAGGATGGCCACAATCATAACAAAATAATTAACGGTTTGTAGAAATATAAATGACATATGATCGAATTGTCGAAAGAAAACTCAAGAACAAACTAGTTCGAGACAAAGCCCTCCAGGTTTCTCAAGCTAGAAAAAGATAAATTTACTAAAAATTCAACTTACAGTATAATAGGAAAAGATACATTAGACCCCTCTTGTCGACTCCCCCTAACATAAGCCCCTACCAAAAAGCCCACTATTTGAATTAGCTTTCTAACCCACAGATCCAAATTTCTTTCGGATTTTTGGGAATTTTCTTCACCGACTTGAAATTCTAGCCAAAATCATCATCTTGATTCTACATACGAGCCACATATCGGTACTCTGTAGGATGATAGATCGAGTAATATGTTTTACAGGTTGTGGTGAGAGTTTTCAAAAGATTTTACGAACAAATCATCAAGTGAAAATATGAAACCCTCTCAAAATATTGGTGGCTCTCTAAAAAGTAGTTCTTTCCACTAGTCTTGAAGATTCAGGCCACCTATAGTGCTCTTTCCATATAAAAGAGGAGATGAACCACCGTGTCTGCCCTCAAGTTTTTAAAAGTTGTGCCCCTCTATGTAGTAAATAGTTAGTGAAAGCACAATCAGAAACACAAGTAGTGCTAGTAACCAGACTTTTGTTCGAACGAAGAGGCATGTGAACGTTGCATTAATATGTTATGTCCCTCTATAGAGTGAGCGACTGTCTCACCGCTATCCTACAAATCAACTCTGGATCTCTGCAGCTTGTGCTTCCATCTTGTGGCTATCTCACGTAGCTATAGTAACTTTATTAAACCATCATCTAGCAACAAGTCAAAATCTTACTTGAGCATTTTTCAAGCACACATCATGTACTAGGCCTTGATGACACTGAAGATCTCTAAAAAGGATTAAAAATACAATACTTGGTCATGGTGTTTGCCAACAAAAAGTGCTAATTGAAAGTGAGATCATTTCAAGTATCTTGGATCAATGCTTCAGATCCAATATGACGAATCAAATTGGTCGAGTGAGTTTAAGAATTCTAGGACGAGACTGGGTGTGAGATGATGATAGCTCTTTGTGATGTTGTGCAAGATACTTGTGCACTCTGAATCACACTGTGGTGAAAGAAACATGCTCATTCACTACGTCTGGTGACCGAATTTCTTGCAGTCATAATTTGTTGATTTGAACCACACCATGCAATTACCTTAGGCATAAGGGGATGAAGGGGCTCATCTAGTCCTGGGCCCTGCAGTAGAAGGTGCCCCACGCATATGGTTGGGACACCAGAGGCTCATGCTTTGGATGTCTTCAACTACCATTTAGATATTATGTCTTTTATGTTGCATTGCAGTATAACAAGAATAAAAGAGGAAAAGAAAACAAAAATTTAGAAATAGGCACCAGCTATAGTCTGTCTCTGTACATCTTGCCTTCTGATCACCAGAAAAGCTGATAATTATTAAGTACTAAATCTACCACATAGAAGGCAGCATTTGACACACAGCAAGATATTCTAGTAAGTCTTTTCAAGTGTTTCTTGCCTCCTTGTTCGCTTGGTAACAATACCTGATGGATTTTTCTTGGATGTTATGGGAAAGTGGCGTTAGTTTGTACTTGGTCATGCTGGTTGTTTCTTGCCCTTGCTGTCTCGCATCCAGTACTTGGAAATTAAATCTTTTTGAGTGGAGTTGGATGAATGTTCAAGACTCTTGAGATATTCTAGTATAGGAGAGAAAGAGACTGATCTTTTGTAATTTTAATGTGATGTCATTGGAAAAGAATTCTCTTTGAGTGATGGAGTTGCTGAATGTCCAAAAACGTCTGGATTTCAGAGTTTATTTTTGGCGACTAGTGGGTTTTCCTCAGAATTTATTGTTTAAATAATGGTGCTATTGCAATGAAAGTGTACGCTCACAGTGCCTTTATAATAATGCCAATTCATTGGGTGCCTATACACGGATCCATGTAGAGGCTTCACTGGGAATTTCTCTTATCTTAGTACGAGTGATATTATCCTAGCAACAGCTACAACTAACTCTTCTTCTTTTTGTTTGAATTTTGCCACACATATTCGCTTTGAACCCGCTGTCTTATTTTCCTGAGAAATAAGAGGCACATGCTGATGTAGGGGGTAAAGTACTGTCTCTCCTCAGGGCTCAAGAAAAAAGGGAAAAAAAGATGAGATAGAGAGGGAGTGAGATAGAGATAAGAAGATGTCCAAGTCTAAAAACTTGACATCCATGCTCCAACTAGAAATTTTGGACTATTCTTATTTTGATAATGATGCTGGATTTTTGTACCAACTCATTTACGGGCCTAAGAAAAGATCCAAGATTTTAAACATTGGTTTTTTTTTCCTTGGGCCCTTGATGGTAAAAGCAGCAATGCAAACATGCTACTTTTGAGTGATTTGACATGCAGAGAGATGTTGACTGACATATTGTAAATGGACTAATTGTCTATTTAGAATCATTTGTATGGGTATTTGCATTTCCGGTTAACATTTTGTGAGGCAATTACTTCAATTTCACACTCCTGCAATTTTATTAAGATCCTAATAGTCATGGACGCCTTCTTAAGTTGGATATACTTTTCTCCTATCTGATGTAGGAATTGTGTAGTGCATTTTATTATTGAGTTGCTTAGTTGCTCTATTATTTTTACAGTTTACATAGTTTCAGTGTTGTCTTGCGTTTTGATTTACATATACCATCTTAAATTGTACTTGGCTTCTCTTTTACCACAGGAAGACACGTTTGCTGATCATCTTGATTAAGCTGTGTCTTGAAACTTGAGTAACAACCTGTTGATATATCATTTGAAATTGGACTTTTGTGTGTGTGTGTGTGTGTGTGCATGAGTAGGCATGGGTTCAGCCTGTTGTGTTGCTTCAGGGGATAGAACATTGCCCCAAAGCAGAAGTGGTGAAGGTGTGAATAGAAATGTCAGACATTCTCCATCATGGAGCTTTCTATGGGACAATCGTCGGCGTGTGGCTGGTGAAATTGATTATCCTACAAATCAATCATGTGGAAGAATAAATAAGGATGTCCGGATGGAGATGAATGGTTGTTTAGGTTCAGATACAGGGAATATTTTTTCTTCAGAAAGGCTGGTGGAGAATTTGGGGCCATCACTGTCTCAAAATTCTCCATCTTATGAGGAAGTTCGCTTACATGCATTATCCTCTTCAGGTAATTCTTTTCAATAGTGTGTTTACATAGCTTCTAGTGATAGATTCTTTTTGCTCATATATGACTCAAAATGAATTCTCAATTTCTTTATTTTACATCTTTCCCCTGCTCTCAGAGTAGCCTGAATGTGTTTGGCTTCATGTGTTTCTCCTTCGTCTATCTTATTGTTGTATTTTTTTTTTCTTTTTTGGTTGCATTCAGTTTACATTTCTGGGCTATTTGTTAAGGTTAGGATGGTATTCTACTGCATAGGAAAGTTGAGTGCAAAATTTTGTTTCTTTGTCTTCTACTTTTTTGACGGATGAAATGACACCAATTAATGATAATTGTTATCACCCCTATTCTTGGTGACAGAATCAGATAGAATATGCTAGATATGCCTGAATTTTTAGGCCATCTTGATGGTGGTATGATTTGTTAGGTCATGTGTAGTTGAGAAATATCCGCACTATATTTTTCATCTTTTTGGGTGAGGTCTTCTGTCTTTTTTTTCCTAATGGTTCTTCTTTCTTTGTTTAAGTCCAGTTTTAATCCAATAAAAATATGATATTGAGTACAGTAAAAGGAATACACTAAAGAGCATATTAAAGGAATAGCTTTGGGTATGTCTATTACAATTTTTACTGCCTAATATTAATCTCATAAATGGTTTGTCCAACTAGTGCTAGGATCTTCTCTTTATGTATCTTCATGTTCTTTTGGATGCATGTTTCTCCATCATGTATTCTATTGCTATACTTATTTTTCACATATTCAGTAGACGATCCAAGCCTCTTCATTATGTTGTGGTGGTGTAAGTCATATGAGATAATTTTGACTTGATCAAAAACTTGCTAAACTTGACTATTTTAGAGTTCAGCTAGTTTCATTGACTCGCAACACTCAACTAGCAAGCTTCTGTGCCTAATTGAACAACTACAATTTCCTTTAATAGTATTGCAACTTCAATTAGAAGAATAACTTTTATTTTCTTACTTGGTTATTTGTTACACTAAGAATTGCAAAATAGTTATTATTAAGAAATATTGTGCATTAATGCTATTAGGCAAAAGGTGCATCTTTATAGGAGGTGTGTAACAATTGCTTTTTTTTTTTTTTTTTTTGTAAATAAAAAATATAATAATTACAATAATACAGATCTCAAATGAAATGACGAAGTCTTAGATGAAGAAGAAAGCAAAAAACTCTTGTGGGAGGAAGGCAACAATAGAATTCAATATTAGAGTTAGGATCCTTATATAAAGGACCGCTATCTTAGGTTAATTAGAAAATAAATATAATTTGCTAACCAACAATATTTCAAAACTTGGAAATAATATAACACAATGTTCTAAAATAAAAAATAATCGTATCAGATAAAATATCACAAAATCAAAGAAAATTAAATCTCCAATCAAATAAAATAAAATCGTAATAAAATTAGTCTCAAATTACTTTTAATTTGGAACGATGTCCGCATTAGAATGAGATTTTAAATGTAATGCCTCTTCCTTTTTTCTCTGGGTGAGCAATTATATTGAGAGGTCTTCCAGTGATCACCCATGGTAGGAGCAGATATATAAAACTGTCATGCCAAAAACATACTGGGATGGGAGTGATTTGGATTCTGTTATATAAACAGAAGTTGCAGCCTAAGTTGCTTTACATCATTTCAAATTTTTTAGCTCACCTCCTCAATCTCCAAATTAAATATGAACCTATAGATCTCTCAGTGGCATCACCGCTGGATAAATTTTCCCAAAGGGTCTTCAGACTAGATGACCAGCTCTACTCACATTCACTTGTCTCTAGGGGCCTCAAAATATCGGGATTGAATGATTGAACAAGTCCTTCATTCCTATTGCTGAGAGAATCCCTTGCCATTTCCACTACAAGACCTTTATGGTGATGTTTGTCTCACAACTAGGGACCTTTGGAGAAATCTTACCTTTGGTTGTGAATTCCCTAGTGACAACTGAGAAATCTGATCCCTTAGCTTTATAAATTTCCTAAAACTTTCTTTTGGTAGATGAGAGGCCTCACCAATAAATGGCACTTGCTTCTACCCATTGATGTTGAGAAGAAATTTCCCAGAAATTTTTTCAGATAGCCCAATTGAAATGCTCTGCAAATTCTGATTTGTATCCCAAAACACATGCTTCAGGTTGAAATGATAGGTGACAAAACTACTTAGGTGGAAGAGCTGTAGGAGTAAAAAAAAAGTAATAACAAAAAAGAAGCATAGAAGGAAAGTGTCTGCTTGTCAAAGAGTCATGGTACGGTTTGGGACATTGCTCAAAACAGGAGGATGGAGGTCAAAAGAACTTCACTAGGGAAGATACTCAGATAACAGTGCATGATCTTGTTTCAGATGCTTGTAATGGTGACGACATTTATGCCTGAACAATGGAGAAACCTTTATTTTTGTTTTTGTGTTGCTTATTGTTTATTTGGTATTGAAGTTGTTGAGAAGAGGCTTTATATTTTTTATTTTTTTTGGAAGTTATTCTTGGTTAAAATTTGTATGGACTTTTGTTCTGCATAATGGAATTCCTCCATTTGATGAATAATGCTGTTCTCTTTGTTTCTCGTGTACAATCTGATTTATTATTATTTTCATTTATTTATTTATTTTTGTGCTTGGTTTTGCAGATTTGTCAACTGCAAGCAGACACTCTGCCAAGGTGTGTTGTAGAAAAATTCTAGTATTTAGTTTATTGTGCTTAATTATGCCTTCTCAAGTTCACTATTTATTGACTTCAGGCTTGTATCCTAATAATAGGTTAAGAGTTCTGAAACATCAGCCACAGATCCAGCTCAGCATTCAATTTCCATGCTTTCATCTTCCTCAAAAATGGCTGATCCATTTTGCTTCAAGTGTCGTTTGCTTCCTGTGAGGACAATCCCATCAAGATTGATCCAGCATTCACCTTCACACCACCTTTTTGGACAAGTTTCAGATAGTCGATTCCAGCGACTGCAATCACCCAACAACAATTCAATATCTGATGGAAGACCATCATTTGTTCTCTCTCCTAATAGCAATGACCTAACAACCTGCTCCTATGGTGGGTCTTCTGATGGCTGGTCATTGCATACCTTTTCTGAGCTCGTGTCCTCCTCCCGAAGAGAGAGGTGGTCTTTTGACAGTGAGCATTTTGGTTCTGGCCGCAGCAAGATTTGTGGATCAAGGAGCACATTCTTGTCTTCCCCATTTGTCAATCTCCAAACATGCGGAGCTTGCTCGAGGCACATGTCTGAGAGAGTTTCTATTTCTGGCCATGAACTCTCAGTTGCTGCTGTATTGGTCTGTGGGCACGTATATCATGCTGAGTGCTTGGAGAACTTGACACCAGAAGCTGACAAGTATGACCCTGCTTGCCCGGTTTGTACCATTGGGGAGAGGGAGGTGTCTGAGATTTCCAGAAAAGCTTTTAGAGCAGAAGCAGAGTTGAAGATGAAGTTCCCTAAAATTTCTAAAAACCGTGTGAGGGATAGCTATTTGGCCAGTGATTTTGATGTTACTGAACATGGGAAAATTTCTCCAGCAGGAAAGTTGCTCAAAATGGAAGGAAGTTCCAGTTCAAAGATGTCATTTGGGAAGCCTTTCTTTTCGCTGAGATCCAAGTGGGATAGATCAGCTTCAGAGAATGACCCTGCTAAGAAGACGCTGTTTTGTGCTAGATATTGCAAAAGTTGAGCTTTGCCATCTGATGATGAGCAGTTGTTTCTTGTCATATAATGTGACACGCAGTCAGTGTTCTACCAGGAACCTTTGGTCATGCCCCACAAATACTTTGCCTCTGTCAATAAGCTCGTTGTTCTTCCTGTTGTATTTACTATGAATGCAGACAACTAAAGCATCCTCTGAGATGAAGCATGAAGGTGGACGTGATGTTATGGTACTTGTTTCCAAATGCAGGCTACATGACATATAGGAGGCCAATCAGTTGCCATTGCCATTAGCAGACAACAACAGGATCTAGATGCTGGTCACTGGCAGGGTAAGATTGAGTTGTGGATACTTGAAACTGGCTGATCAGGATAGTGATTAGCACGGAATGATATTCCACTCTGACTTGTGAAAGAAGGGAAGCAGCGCATGCAATATTGGATATTAAATTACGCTATTTTGATCTTTAGCAGGTGTCGTGAAACTTCTTCCTTGATTTCTAGGGTTTCTATCCCTCTCTTTCCTATAAAGTTCCATGGATGACTTCTAGTTTTAAGCCGTTCCTCTTTTCATGTTCACTTCAATGCATCCTTGGGAAAATGATCTCATGCTGCAGGTGATGCGATTTCTTTAGTATCAGATTCTTGATTTTTGTCTTTTATGGTGAGGAGGATTGTCCTTGTGCGACGGTGCGACGGTCATGTAAATGGAATTCAGTCTTATGATAGTTCTTGATGATTCTATAAAAAGGGTCATTGTTTTGCTCTATCTATACTTTGTTTCATTCCTTTTCCTTCTGGTCCATAATGCCCGACCAAATGGCCGTCTTTTTGAAACAGCTCAAATTGCTTTATTTGTGGTTATGGGTGGAAAAAAGAGGAAAACACCAAAATTATTGTCAAACTCGTCTTTTTCTTTTAATTTGTTACTATTTTTTTTATGTTGATATTAATTTAAAACTAGGTGAAAAATTCAAGCTTAGTTATCCACACATCTCATCATTTAGTAATGTGCTCAAAAACTTTAAAAGGTGAAAGGACAAAATCTAGGAATAAAATTAGAAACAATAGAGAGCCATGAATGGAATTTAGGAGAAAGAAAAGTTTATACTTTCTGGGCGATCAATTTTTGCATACAAAAGAAGCCCGAAGATTCAATGGCCGCAGCCCAACGGGAAAACCGACACGTAAAGCATGACATTACACTCCCTGCGGTTGCTTGTGAACCCAACCACAGGTATGACCAATGAATTCCTTTCTCATCATTCTCAAACCTGTACATAATAATCTAAGTTTTTTAATTTGTTGTTATTAACCTATTATATAATATTATGGATGGATGGATTGTATGACCTTGAATTCCATGAAAATTCTCATTCCTTGCAAGTATTACTCATGCATGATATGGAACAGCCTTGTGGTCAATCGGCGTGTTACAGCGTTATTGATGCGGCTCTTGATGCGTCGCCGGTTCACCTAATTATAAGAAGTGCCAGAAAAGCTCAGCAACCCCTCAAATTTTGGGCCTACATCTAATTAAATAATTCTATTACAAACTACTTGTATTTTACTGAGCTGTATATTTTTTTTTCTATTTTGTTGTTATTTTCCTATTTTCTTCTAACAGCATTCTGTTGGACTCTTCTTTATATGCCCTTATAGTCGCCGACTGAAGTAAGCAAATAATATTCCTTCAATTCTGACTAATTCTACTTTTGCTATTTTCCTATTCTCTTTCTTTCTGTCAATGCTTCCCGCCTAGTTCTTTTTCTTTTCCTGTCTCTTCTTATTTTTTTCGGGCTCTACACTTGTTGCATGAGTGTTCCCATCAATTGGTGCTCTCATTGATACCATAGTAGAGGGAATGATGACCCAGCATAAGGCACTCAAAGAATCCATTGTAGGGATTTCCAAAGAATTGAAAGAAGTTGCTGCGTCTATATAACAACATTCAGAAGAGATAGCCACAAATGCTTCCATCAATGAACATATTCAAAAATCCCTCAATGAAATTCTTCACTCGTTAACCCGAATAGAAAAACAACCTCTGCAACCAGCGAATCCACCTTTACTTCCAACCCCCACATCATTCACGGTTTCTTCATCTGCTATTTCTCATCAACCGTCTCAAACCCGACCATTACTACCACAATTACAACCCGATTTTTAAATTGCTACCTACCTTCATTTGTCTAAGCTCAAAATTCTTTTTTTTTTCCGATGACAACGTGTTTGGCTAGTTATTTTAGATCGAATGCTTTTCCTATATCACTGCACTCTCCCAGAACAAAAACCATCGCTGCTTTCTACATAACCGGTTTTACACTTCAATGGTATCAATGGATGCATTCTACTCAACAAGTTTCAACCTAGGAAATTTTCTCTGAGATCTTGAGTTTTGATTCGGGCTATCCACTTACTTAAATCATGAAACTACTCTCTATAAACTCCAGCAGGCCACTATTGTTGTAGCTTACATGGAAAAATATGAGTCCCCCTCCACTCGTACTCCAGGTCTTAGTACTACTAACCTTTTAAATTGTTTTGTCTTAAGGTTGCATGATGATATACGGCAAAAACTATTATTGTTAAAACCTGTATCATTACCTGAAGCAATTAGCATGGCTAAGTTAGTAGGGGAAAAACTTGACACGTGACGTTCAAATTCCTATCGTCTACTACTCACCAAGAAACCAATTATGGCAACTCTGCCAAAATCCCCTTCTCCAAGCCTTTCACCCGAATTACCCATAAAGAAATTAACCACTACTGAAATGGCATCTCGGCGTGAGCGTGGGCTTTGTTTTAACTATAATAAACGTTTTATACCAGGCCATCATTGCAAACCCCCACAGTTTTTATGTATGTTAGCGGATGAAGAAGGCTATATCCAAGCTATCACACAAATTCCAAAGGGTGATTCCATTGTTCAAACCTTCATCAGAACTTCCTAAAGGAGCAAAGTCCCTACATCCTACGTCAGAAATCACTTCAACTATTTCTCTTCATACACTTGAAGGCCATTTATTCCTTTCACACTAAGATTGTAAGGGCTAGTATTAGGCCACTTAGTGGTTATATTGATGGATAGCGGTTCAACTTACAATTTTCTACAGACTCATTTGGCTAAATATCTGGGGCTATCAATAGAACCTTCCTAGCATCTTAATGTCACAATTGGTAATGGGGACTCTCTATATTGTGAAGGGTTGTGCACAATGTTCTAATTACTTTGGGCCAATCAAAATTTAATGTGTACTTTTACTTATTACCGATATATGGGGTGGATATGGTGTTTGGGGTGTAGTGGCTGGCCTCGATTGGACTTGTGGTTTTTTATTACAAGGCTTTATGGATAAGTTTTGATTATGCCGGTACTCAGCTCACCCTACATGGACTCCAAAAGGCTACCATTCCTACCATGGCGTTGGGCCAAGTGAAGCGTAATAAATTAACTAACTATACCACCACTTATTTTCAATTGACAATCATCCTAATATTGGAAGACAATTCAGCTAAATCTTCCTCTCAAATTCATTAACCTTCAAATGTCAACCTAGCTATAACTACTACTTTTTGCAGCATCCTCTCTTCTTTTGCTAATGGCTTCACTGTTCCTCATGGATTATCCCCACATCGTGTTACGGACCACAAAATTTCCTTAAAACCAAATATCGCACCAGTGAATGTTAAACGTACCATTATCCTCATTTTTAGAAGACAGAAATGGAGAAAATGACCTAAGAGATACTAGCTAAAGGGATTATTTGGCCTAGCACCAGTCTCTTCTCTTCGCCAGTTCTTCTTGTCAAAAAGAAGGATAGTAGTTGGTGCTTTTTTTATATACTATTGAGCATTCAATGAAATAACGGTCAAAGATAAAGTTTTTAGCCCCACAATGAATGAATTACATGGTACTTGAGTCTTCTCAAAGCTTTATTTGCGAGTTGGATACCACCAAATGCATGTTCATTCTAAGGATATCCACAAAACAGCCTTCCGAACCAATGAGAGACATTATGAATTTTTTGTTATGCCCTTCAGTCTGTCTAATGCTCTCTCCTCTTTTCAATCCGAAATGAATACTATTTTTTATCCAGTACTAAGGAAATTTGTGTTAGTATTTTTTAATGACATTTTGGTGTATAGTCTCTCTTGGGAGCAACACTTCCACCATCTTACTCAAGTTCTACAAATTTTGAGAGACAACTCCTTTGCTAAACAATCGAAGTGTGAGTTTGGGCATTCTTCGTTATCATATTTGGGCCATATTGTCTCGGAGCAATGGGTGGCAGTGGATCTAACCAAAATTGAGGTAGTCCAATGCTAGCCTACACCTGCAAATGCTAAGAAATTACAGGGGTTCCTTGGGTTAGTTGGATATTATAGACATTTCATGGCTCATTATGCTTGGATTTTAACACCGCTTATACAATTGTTACGAAAGAATACTTTTCTGTGACCAATGAAGCTGAAAAGGCTTTCAATTCTTTCAAGGTTACTCTCACCACTACCTCTATTTTGACCTTATCCAATTTCTCCAAACCCTTTCTTATACAGGTTGATGCATCTGGGAGTGGCATTGGAGTAGTACTACTTCAATCTAGCCATCCTATATCATTTTTCAGCAGGCAACTCTGTCCCAAATTGTAGGACTTCTCAACTTATATTAAAGAACTTTGTGCTATCTCTGAGGCTATAAAAAAGTGGCGCCATTATCTCTTTGGTACTAAGTTTACCATTCAAACTGACCATCAACCTCTCAATGCATTGTTGAATCAATACATGCATACCTCGAATCAATAGCGCTGGATCACTAAATTAATGGGATTTAATTTTGAAATTGTTTCTCGACCAAGACAAGAGAATGGCCCTACTGATGCCTTGTCTCAAGTGTCTGAAGGATCCTGTCATATTCTACAAGCTGTATCACACCTAGCAATAGCATTGTTGTCTACTTTTCATAAATTCTACGTGTAGCATTCAGCTTCAGCTAGTCTTACCAAATCAATTCAAGAATGGCCAGGAGATTATGAAAATTTTTCCTAGCATAATGATCTGGTTTTCTATAAAAATTAAATTCTAGTTCTAGCTGAATTGGCATTATAAGATTTGATATTACAAGAATATCATAAGTCACCTCTCGGAGGTCATGCTAGAATTCATCGTACGTTCACAAGAATAACTGCTACTTTTTGTTGGTCGTAGATACGTGAGGAGATCTAAGATTATGTATCCAATTGTTCAATTTGTCAACAAATTAAACCCATCAACACTACCCTACAAGGACTGTTACAGCCGTTTTCCATTCCTGGTAAGATCCTGGAATCCCTCTCTATGGACTTCATCACTCATCTACCTCCATCGTGTGAAAAAATAGTAATTTTTGTGGTGGTTGATCGACTGTCTAAATATGCTCATTTCTCCCCCCCCCCGAAGGTACTTATTTCATAGTTGTTAGTCTCACTGGTGTGTTTGTCAATGATATTTGCCATTTACATGGATTTCCAATTGATGTTGTCTTAGACTAGGATTCCATTTTTATGAGCATTTTTTGAAAGGAACTTTTCAAATCACAAGGTATTATTTTGTCCACCAGCAACTCATATCTGCAAATGGATAGACAAACAAAAGTGATTTAATCACTATCTAGAAGATTGTTGGCGTTGTTTTGTTGCTAGAAATCCTTCTACTTGGCTTCAGTACCTGCCTTGGTTTGAATAGAGTATTAATACTGCTTGATCTTTTTTTATAAAGATGAGTCCCTTTGAGGCTGTTTACGAAAAACCTCTTCTATCATTAATTGACTATGTCTAGGATACTTCCCCAATAGCCTCTGTTGATGAATTATTGACCGGTTGTTGCAACATCTTCACTACTGTCAAATCTAACTTTCAAAGGGCTCATTTGCCCATAAAAAATTAGATGGATGCTCATTGGACTGAAAAGGAATTTCAAGTGGGTGATTTAGTCTATGTCAAACTATAACCTTATCAAACCTTAACAGATTGCCGACAATCTAACAAATTAGCTAAACGCTATTATGAACCTTTCAGTATACTAGAACGGATTGACTCAATTCCATATTAACTGAATTTGTCAGCTCATTCAAAAATTTATAATGTTTTTTATGTATCCCTGCTCAAAAAAAGCCATGTTAACCATGCTACCCAACCTATTGACTTGCCTAGCGAAGCCTGGGAATCAAAGCCAAAACAAATTCTTGGTTTTCAGAAGAATTTATGCCATGGTAAGATAATTTCCCAAGTACTCGTTCAATGGCAGTCTTAATCACCAGAGAGAGCTACATAGAGTCCGCTGCTGAATTTAGTCAGGATTTTTCCTCATTCAATCTTGGGAATAAAATTCTCTTTGATAGAGAAGGATATATTACAGGCCTTATTGATGCGGCTCCTGATGCATCACCAGTTCACCCAACTATAAGAAGAAATGTCAAAAAAATCCAACAACCATTCAAATTTCGGAATTATATCTAATTAAATAATTATGTTAGAAACTTTTAGTTTTTTGTTGAGTTATATATATATTTTTTTTCTGTTTTGCTGTTATTTTCCTATTTCCTTCGAACAATGTTCTGTTGGGTTTTTCTTTATAAGCCCTTACTGTTGCCGATTGAAGTAAGCAAGTAATATTCCATCAATTCTAACTAATTCTGCTTCTCCTGTTCTCTCATTCTCTCTTTCTCCTCCCAGTTCTTTTCCCTTGCCTTTCTCTTCTTGTTTTTTCTAGGCTCTGCACCTGTTGCATATATGCTCCCATTTCAAGCCCAAAAGATATTCAGATTCCACATAAGATAAAATTTAGACCTTGGCATAATAGTTTCAAACTTGTAGGTTTCTGATGTACAAAGCCCTATTGATTCCAATGGTTTTCGAGTTTGTTTCATGAAAAGCTTTATTATTATTATTATTATTATTATTATATAGTTATTTATTTCTTAAATCGTGATGTGAAGTGGAAAAGAGCTTGGTCCACGTTTTAAGCCAAAAGAACATTATTGTGAAGGATGTTTTACAGTACAAAACAGTTCTTAGATCTTTAGCCCCTAAAAATGTGAAGGATGTTTCATAAAAACTGTTATCTTCTATCCATCAGGCAATATTTGGGATGGTTTTCCCAATAAAACAAAAAAACAGGGTAATGGAAAAAAAATGGTGACAAAGGTTCAAAATATTTGAGATGGTTCTATCAATACGCATTTGTTGCCAGTTGGAGAACAACGGAAGGAGAACAAACATCACAATAACTAGATATTCTAAAAAAAATTATTTACTCTAAAAAATAATTTTTTAGTGCCATATATTCCTAAATTTACTAGAGTTTATTCATTCAAAAAAATAATTTTTTTATTAAATTAATAGAGTTTCAGGTTTAATTTTATTAGTTGGAAAAGTAGTCAAGTAATAATTTATTGCATCATCGAAATGATTTGTACAAGCTCATTTATAGTTATGAAAGACGAATAATTTCTTAAAGAAATTAATATAACATGCCTTGAAGCCTTTTCTTTAAATATTCTTTGAAAAGTAATTAGTATATCTTAATTAACTATAATTTAGTCCCTTCATTATGCGGAATCACCTAATGCAAAATATTTGATACATGTAAATAAACTTTGACTCTAGATATCACAAACAAGAGTTAGTTACCTCATATATAAATTATCACCAATGTCAATAATAAAATCAGTATATAAAAGAAAGTAACACAAATACTGGTGACAAAACAAAAGCTTAAAAATAATAACTCTTTATTAATTAAAGTCAACTTACAGTTCAAATAGTACAGATATATTAACTCTTTATTAACTTACTCTTGACCAGTGATCATATCGAAGAACTCTTAAAATTTGTTCATAACAATGGAATTACATACTTTCTAGTTTTTTAACGGACTTCACTTCATTGCCTAATGATTCTCTAGTGCTACTGAATTTTCAATGTCCAAGCTACCCATAGAACTTTAGTAGCATACATTATGGAATAAGTGCTTAAGGATACTTTCTAATTTTCTTACCAACTTCACTTTGTTGCCTATTGATTCCCTAGTACTACTGAATTTTCAATGTCCAAGCTGCCCATAGAACTTTATTAGCACACATGCTGGAATAAGTGCTTCAGGATAATAGAAGATTTTGGAGAGGAGAAATTCAAAGGAATTTGATCTCACCAACAATATGAAGTTTCCTGCAAAAATCTCTTCTCTCTCACTGGAACCCACTTTTAGGCAATTAGTAATCAATGGAGGCAGCTTGGTCAAGATAAAAGATGAGTATTTATAGTGAGCACCAAAAAACAAGGTTTAGAAAAGCAAAGGGCCAAAACTGCACAAAAGTTGCCTGCGCGACCATCACACTGCTTGCCTGTAGAATCCTTCAGAGAGTTGCCACTTGAGCAGCTATCATGCTGCTTACCATTGGATCCTTCTGAGAGTTGCTGCTCAAGCCATTATCTTGTAGATAAGTCACTAAATACAATCAATAAAGAAAAAGATTCAAATACAATTCAATTAAGATTATCATTTTGCCATAAAAATTGGCCAATACAATAAATTTAACGTCACTAATTCACCAAATGTACCTTTCAAAGGCCCTTTTTTCAATAGTGATAGCGCATGCATTTTAGCTTCATTAGAATATCATCCATAATATGATGTCTCCTTTATTTACGTATACTAATAAATTCATACAAAAAAAAATTGATAAGTATGTTAGAAATATATTATACATATAATCAAATATAGAATATTATACGCAATAGAAAATATATTGAATGAATATCTAGCTATATGTGATCAGGTATCATTTTGTGATTGGAACTAAAAATAGGTTAGTAATAGGAAAGAATCTTGCAACTTATTTTTAAACTCATTTCTATGGCTATATTGATGGATACACAAGCACCATATATATAGGTTAGGCCAAACACCCTTTTCATTTTCTTCTTGAAATTTCTTTTCCATCCACTAAAAAATATGAGTTACAATTTTCATCCATAATGTTAGAAATAAACCACCTTTAATTACCCTAACTTAATAGGATTTAATCCTCCTTGATTCTTGAGAATATTAAGAATCACAATTGATTATAAAATTCTAATACTCTTTCACTTAGCTTACATAATATAATTTTTAATATAGGATTAAAGTACAATCGAAACGATTAAAATAGTTTATT